>CM042911.1:4249500-4402000 GCA_023653625.1 Triadica sebifera | reverse complement strand
AAAGAAGGTCAATTTGAAAGCCTTAATAGGGGAGGCAATGGTGGTTCAAGGCGAGAGATTCTCACAATAATCAAGAATGATCTCCATGATTAAAGTATAAATAACGATTCATAAGGGATGCAAATCTTATCTAGATCACATGAATGATATGAAGAAGGAGAGTCTGAACTTAAAAGGCATTCCAATAATGAATTAATTGTTAGAGGAGTGCTAAAGGCAATCACCTTTAGTACATATTGTACAAATTTATTTGATTAATAAAAGGCTTTTTCATTAATTTGATGTTCGTTTGATATATGAATTGATAAGTGATAATAAATCAATTAATGAAGTCCTTGATGCATAACATAGCATGAAGGAAATCATGATGAGATCATGATATTGAGATTCTTATCATGTGTAATTATGTTAGTATCAAAATTATCCTTAGTCATAGGATTAATGAGATGGGACATTATTAATCCAGATAGACTAGCACATGTTACACTCCTTGATTGGATCGAGTAGTAGATCTCATAATCTATAAACATGAGATGTTTAAAGTTAACATGTGGATGCTTGCTAAGTGTAGCTAAGTACATTGGATGACCAATAATCATATGGATAATCTATTCAAATGTCAATGATAGTCTCATCATAGCAATGGTGCAAGTATCCTCAGACATGAGGTACTCAAGGATATCTTCAATATTGATTTTGTATTTTGACACTATTCCTTGTTGCCTCAGAGAGGTAGCTCATAAGGTGGTGATTGGATATAGCTTGAGGAATTCGAAGGTAATTGGGTAACTAACAAAGGATTCACCACTCTTAATAGAAGGAGTGTATACCCATGGCCTCTTGTCGTGGTCATTACTCAGGAATCTCTGGCTGGAGTAGAAATGTCATAAAGATAGTCTTCAATGACATATCTAATAGAGTAATGAGCCTCAAGGATAAGAACTAACATTACTTGGACTAGACGTGATGTAGTAATTCTAGTGGGAGTTGACACATGTCCATACTCTGAACTAAGTGGGGTATAGAATGGTGAAAGAAATAATTGCATAGAAATTGTCTATGGAAAGGTTCGTAGTCAAAATAATGACTTCAGGCCAATTGGGGGTCATGATGTGTTGCTAGATACCGCTCATGACCTACTTAAATTAATTGTTAATTTAAGTGGCCAATATAACCGGGAACCTAATAGGTCACACGCATTGAAGATATGGAGAATGAGTAAAATGGTCTTGGATAGGATCCAAAATATGACAGAATTATTTTAGTATGGATCGCGATGAGATCGCACGGAAAAATCATTCGGGTGTGTCACGGGCCCATGCGGATTAGGCAAGCTACTGGCCTGCCTAGCGGGCTAGCTGGGCTACCTAGCGTGCCTGCTGTCTCCCATCCATTGGCCAATGGCAGTTTTTGGCCTTAATTAGGCCAATTATGGCCAATTACTATTCATTTGTTTCCATTTTCTCCATTTTTGACTTTTCATCTCATTTTTGAATTTGATTCAAATAGAAAAGATATCAAATGACAGAAAATAGACATGAAAATACTTTTTTCTTAAAAAAATATTTTTAAGACAACAAAAATTCTCTGAAGAACACTTTTAGAGTTAGCACTTTGAATTTGTTCAAACCGTTTCTCTAGATAGTTTCTTTTTCATTCTTCGTGTGGATTATCATTAGAGACATCCTAGTGTGGATTGTTGCGGTTTACTACAACCCAACAAAGTGAAGATTTGAAGAACAAATAAAAATTACAAGGTATAATTTTTAACATTTACATTTATATAAATTAGTTTTAATGGTACAAGTATGATCTTTTATTTTGGATTATGAAAAATTATATTTTTCACTGCGTTTATGAATATGATTCATTCTTCAAAACCCTACATTGGTATCAGAGCCTCCTTGTATCCATTAAATTTAATTTTAATTGAAAGTGCAATGAGATTGCATGTTTTTGATGATTTTGGATCAATAGGTTTTGAAAAATTGAAATTAATTTGTAAAATATAATTTACATATTTTTCTTTCTTTAATCTGATCATGGGATGATTAATAATGATGATTTTGATTGAAAAATTATTTGAATGTGATTCAAATAATTAATTTTGGATTTATTTCAAAAATGCCTAAAATTGCTTTGTTTATGAACATGTGTTGTTGTTTGGCTTAATTGATGGGGCTGATTACATTTTTCTTGTAATTTAATTCTGAAAAAATTATTTAGATATATTGTGAATATTTTTATACCTCTAGAAGTGTCCAATAATTAATTAAAAATTATTTTAATTAATTGTTCAAACAAACACAAAAACGGGACTGTTTTAGCATACCCGGTGGGGCTGTTTTGTTTGATTTTTTTGTATGTGTTTATTTTATTTTCAGCACCTTGAAATAATTTTTATTTGATTAAAAATATGTTATTTGGATGTTCGATGCATGCCAAAATTATTTTGCAAACATTTGAAATTTTAAAAAATTCTAAATATCGAATTAGTCATTTTGAGCGTCTAAGTGTATTGGTTCATTTGTCTTAGTAATTTTGGCTTTGACCAAAAATATTTTTATAAACTTGAGCTAACCTAAAGATAATTAGAATGGTGATTTGATGTTCTAGAAATTTGTAGAATTTTTGGAAATTAATTTTGAATTAATTTAAGTTGTGCAATTGTAATTCTAGTATGACTAGAAATTGGTATGTATATTAAAATTAAATTATTTAATTTTAAGATCATAATATTCTGATTTTAAGGAGAAGTAATTTTGAATTATTTCTAGAAATATGGAATTTAATTTCATTTTATTAAATATTAAATTACACTTTAAAATGACATACAAAATTAAATTAGCCGAAAGAACACATATAGACAATTTTGATTCAAGTGTTGAATCGATATACAAATTGAAATTCAAAATTGTCATTTTTATTTTTTGTGCATTAGAGAATGCATGTTAGGGGTGTATGAAAAGGCATGATGGATGATTATGGACTTAGGCCCAATGTGATTGAGCATGTATAGAATTATTTTTTTTATGGTAAATAGGGTCTGCGTGTCTCTACCTCTTTTTCTTTCTTATGTATTTCTCTCTTCATCTTACTCCCCTCAAATGTAAATTGAGATTTTCTATAATTTGAAATATGTAATTAGATTACATAGGATTAGGATAGAATGAAGATACAAAGGAGCAAGAAGCAAAGGAGATGGTACCATAAACAAGAAGACTTAGAAATAGGAATTTGATATCTATTTTGGGTTGTAAATTCGTGCATATACCTAGGTAAGACCTAGTCAATTTCTCTTTGGCTCAAGAGATTGACTTTAGTATGTATTTAATCATGCCACATAGTTAATGTAACTATCTTTATATATCAATGTGATGAATGTATGATATATAAAAGCATGAAATAATAACTTGATGAGACTTAACAAAGAAATCCCTCACTAAATAAACAATTAAGTCTTACGCCTTCCATTAATATGGGGAGAACCAGAGTTCTTCTAGAGTTAGGGTTGTTGAGTTGTCTCAAGCTCACTCTATAAGAATATGTTCAATCCATTGAAATTAGATTTCATGATTAATGGGTTAGACTTAACCGATTTATTAACTTGTTGGATTTGCGCCAAGGTTAATGTGTATTGGAGGTGAAGTTGGGTTTGTATACATGAGATGTACACATATCAAGAGTTGATAGCCCAACGTATGTGCACACATCAATAAGTTGATAGCACAAGATTTGATAATTGCATGAATAATGCAATTGGTATGGATTAGATAACCTACCAACCAAACTAAGGATAGCTTGTTGAGTTGCCTCAAGGTTATTCTTAGCTAGTTGGATATCGACCCACTAGGAGAACTTCCATATAAGTTATCTCGGGTTCATAGTGAGGGCTATGGATTCCCAATAAAATAGTGGGAGTCATAATGCGATTTATTAAAGACCTAATAAACATGCATTTTATGTACATTCTAACATGTTATATATTACATCTAGGTTGGTAGAATCATCATCATGACAAGTGTGAATTTGCGATCACTAATGGAATCAAATAAGTTGATTGGGCCCAATTTTTTTGGATTGGCTAAGGAATCTAAGAATAGTTCTCAACTCCGAAAAGATTGGCTATGTCCTAGATGAGGCACTCCCTAATCGCTTACTGCTAATGTTTCTAAAGATGTTCAAAAGGCATATCACAAGCATCTCGATGATAGTGAGATGGCAAGCTGCATTATGTTTGCTACTATGTCAGCTGAGTTGCAAAAGCAGCATGAGGCTATGGATGCTAATTCCATAGTATACCATCTAAGAGAGCTTTTGGATGAGCACACAAGTTTCGAAAGGTTCAAAACTTCAAGGTTGCTCTTCTGCACTAAGATGGTTGAGGGGACATCTCCAGTGCAATATGCATTAAAGATGAATTGCTATATTGAGAGGTTGGCCACCTTGGAATTTGTGACGAACCTGTTTGTCTGATAGTTATTGTTAACCTTGAGGGGTATTTCTGTCATTTTGATGATAATAAATAATATAGCAATATTGTATTTAACATACTTGTTTTTGAAAGTATATTAGACAGGACATAAAATGGCAAGAATGGAGAATTGGAAGAATAATCCTTAAGAAACAAAAAGCAAGAAGTAGCATGTTCACTGTCGTGACTCTAGGAGTCACCCTCGTGAAGAAAGCTAACTGTTACCAAAACCAACATTTGAAGTTCACGGCCATGAAGGAAAACCAAACCGTGAAGTAAGCATTTCAGTCACCCCCGTGACTAGAGGTGTCACCCCCGTGAAGAGTTGTGTAATTTAACCAGAGAGCTTCACGACCAGAGTCACCACTTTGGTCATGGCTGTGAAGATATTCACCCCCGTGAATGAAGGTGTCACCCCTGTGAAGGATTCATTCAATTTCATCCAGAGAGCTTCACGACTTGAGTCACCCCTTGTCTCACAGCTGGGAAGAGTGTCACGCCCGTGACTAATTAATGTCACGCCCGTGACTTTATATGTCAAGACATTCTAGAGAGCTTCATGACCAAGGTCACCACTTCAATCACGGCTTGGGAAGAACTGTCACCCCCGTGACAAGCATATTCACGCCCGTGACCAATGAAAGAGAAAAATGTCAGGCGCGATTTTTTGGTTGGTATAACGGCTCGTTTCTTAATTAATGCACCCCAACGGCTATATTTAGCCATGGGAGTATAAGGAAGACATTTATGCATTAAGAAACAAGAGGATGATAAGAGAATGATAAGAAAAACAAAAGATTAGCATATACTTCAAATCACAAGCTATCTTGTACTTCTATGCTTTGTGAACAAATCTATTCTCTGTAAAAATCTTTTTGCTACTCATATTTGAGCAATAAAGATTTACAAGTGGTTCTCTCTGTAATCTTTACTCAAGTGAGCATTGGGTAGTTCTGGGTTAAGAGAAGAACACTTGTAAGGGTTAGTTGTGTGAACCTCCAAAACACAAATTAAAAGGTTGTTTGTGTGAGCCTGTAAAACACAAAGTGTAGGTTATTCTGTGAGCCTGTAAAACACAAAGTGTAGATTATTGTGTAAGCCTGTAAAACACAAGTGTAGGTTGTTTGTGTGAGCCTATAAAACACAAAGGAATTGGTCATTGTGTGAGCCATTAAAACACAAGGGATTTCTGGGTTAGGTGCGAGCCATTGTGAGAAACACCATAGTTGGGAGTGAGCTTGTAAAACTCCATTGTAACACTTAGTGTATTAGTGAAACTCCCAATTGCGATTGGGGAGAGGAGTAGGGTTTGTTAATACCCAAACCTCTATAAATCTTTGTGTCTGATTTTCTCTATCCTTTCTAAAATTAGCAATTTTATTTCCGCACTTTAAAGTTTAATTTCTTGAAACTCCAATTCAACCCCCCTTCTTGGTCTAATATCTGGGAAACAATTGCTATCAGAGCCTTGTCGAGCATCAAAGCCTAAAAAGCTCTAGTAAAGAGTAAGATATGGCTAGTGAAGGATTCCAGAGTCTCAAACCTTACTTTGATGGAGCAAATTATGCCCATTAGAAGTTTAGGATGGAGACATACTTGGATAGTGAAGGAATTGAAGTCTGGGATAGTGTACAAAAAGAATGGACACTACCAACCAGAAGAGGAGCTGATGGTGAAGAGGAAATCCTATCAAGAGACGATTGGACAGAGCCCCAAAGAAGAGCAAATTTCAAAAACAAGAGGGCAATGACAATTCGATCAAGCTCATTATCTATTGAAGAATGTGGGAGAATATAGCATTGCTCAACAGCATACAGTATGTGGAAGACATTGGAGAACTATCATGAGGGAACTAAGCAAGTCAAATCCAAGAAGATTCAACTTCAAACCTCAGAATATGAGCTTTTCAAGATGAAATCCAATGAGTCAATCACTGACATGACAAACCATCTTCTATCCATTATAAATGGAATGAGGAAACTTGGGAAGCATATGAGTTTGGAAGATGTAAATAATAAAATCCTGAGAAGTCTTCCTCTTAAATATTATGGTTCAAGAGTTGCTGGCATAGAAGAAGCAAATGAAGATATGAGTATCATGAACACTGATGTGTTGATTGGCAAGCTTCTCACACATGAGATGGCAGTAAAAAGAGATAGAGAGCTTGAGGCAGAGCCAGAGAAAAGAAAACCATTAGGACTCAAAGCCTCTACTTCAAAATCTCAAGAAGAAAGTGAAGATGATGAAGAGATGAGTGATGATGAAAATGAGGACATCGCTATGCTTTCAAGAAGATTAAAAAGAATCATTGAGAAGAAAATGAGCAATTCCAAAAAATTCAGGCAAAGAAACCTCAAACAAACTACTTCAAATGATACACACAGAAGTAAGGAAGAGGTAAAATGCTATGAATGTGGAAAGAAATGACATATCAAACCTGAATGTCCAAGGCTCAAGAAGCATAAGAGCAAATTCCAAAGAGACAGTGGGGAGAAAGGTCACAAAGCCACATGGGATGACGAAAGCTCTTCAAGCGAAAAAGATGATAATGAAAGTGAAGAGGTCAACCTGTGCTTCATGGCTATTGAGGATTACATCTCGGACAAAGTAAGATCACTACACTCATACTCTTTCAATAATGATAGTAGTGATAATGATAGTGATAGTGATGATGATGATGATGAGCAAAGTCTAATAGAAGAATTAAATATAGAATTAGAGAAATATAGAAGTAAATTTAGTACTTATAGAAATAATATCTCTAATTTGAAAAATAAGATAGATGGCTTAGAAAAGGAGAACATAAAGCTTAAATCATCTAATGAATCTCTTCAAAAGTCATTAGATGAATACTCATCAAGACCCTCAACAGCTTCACTTTTAAAAGAAAACAATACTTTGAAAAATGAAGTTGAAGAACTTAGAAATTCCATTGTGTCTCAAAGACCACCTTTAGTAAGACATGGTCTAGGGTTTAAGGACACATCATCATCTTCTAACAAAATAGTATTTGTTAAAGAACATAACATCTCCTCACCTGTTAGAACTACACCAAGAAATAAGAATGCTAAAACCTCATTACCGAAAAAGAATCATGCCTTTATGTATAAGAAGCATGCATCTAGAAAAATGCAAATTAATCATGAATGTGCATGACATTGTTCTCAAAATCAGTCTAATCAAATTATGGCATTTAAATACAGTACAAGACCAAAAAGCAAGTTTAGACCTAAACAATGTAATTATTGTATGAAAATGGGTCACATAAATAAACATTGCTGGATAAGGAAGGCTCATTGGGAACCTTTATATGCTAACCCCCAAGGACCCAAACTCATTTGGGTACCTAAATATCATACTTGATTTCTAACTTTGTAGGTATGCCTCAAGTCCATAATAAACAAAAATGCATGGCTAGTAGACAGTGGATGCTCAAGGCATATGATAGGAGACAAGGAACTCTTCAATGAAATCAAAAGTATTGATGGAGGTAAAGTTACTTTTGGAAACAATGCAAAGGGTAAGGTAATTGGCATTGGTTCCATTGGTATTAATAGTACTACTTTTATTAAGGATGTTTTACTTATTGATGGCTTGAAACATAACCTGTTAAGTGTAAGTCAATTATGTGATAAAGGAAACAAAGTAATTTTCACTTCAAATGAATGTCTTGTAATCTCTATTGATGGTCAAGAAATATTTAAAAGAAATAGAGATATCAATACATACATAATAAACTTACATGAACTATCTAACCATTCCTCTAAGTGTCTTGTGACTACTAGTGATGAATCTTGGTTGTGGCATAGAAGACTTGGTCATGCTAACATGGACTTAATACAAAGTCTCAGCACAGGAGAGCTAGTAAAAGGATTACCAAGAGTTAAATATGAAAAAAGCAAGACATGTGATCCTTGTCAAAGAGGAAAGCAACACAAGTCATCTTTCAAAGCCAAAAACATAGTAAGTACTTCAAAACCTCTTCAACTCTTACATTTAGATTTATTTGGACCTACTAGGGTTGCTAGCTTAGGAGGAAAACATTATGCATTTGTCATCGTAGATGATTACTCTAGATTTACTTGGGTAATTTTCTTAGCTCAAAAGAGTGATGCTTTTGAAAATTTCAAAAACTTTGCTAAAAGAGTTCAAAATGAAAAAGGGTACTGCATTTCGAAGATAAGAAGTGATCATGGGAAAGAATTTGAAAATGAAAACTTTGAAAATTTTTGTCTTGAACATGGCATTTCACATAATTTCTCATCTCCTAGAACACCTCAACAAAATGGAGTTGTTGAAAAGAAAAATCGAACTTTAATTGAAATGGCAAGAACAATGCTTAATGAATATGATTTACCAACTTATTTTTGGGCAGAAGCCACAAACACTGCGTGTTATATTTCAAATCGAGTTTTCAAAAGACCTCTTTTAAACAAAACCTCATTTGAGCTATGGAATGGAAGAAAGCCCTTGGTATCATACTTTAGAGTATTTGAATGCAAGTGTTTTATATTAAATACCAAGGACAATCTTGGAAATTTTTCCTCTAAGTCTGATGAAGGTATATTTTTAGGATACTCTACAACCAGCAAAGCATATAGAATATTTAATAAAAGATCATTAACAGTGGAAGAATCCATGCATGTTGTTTTTAATGAATCTAGTAGACTTGATCTTGTGAAAGGTAGTGCTCTTGATAATGTTGTAGATAATATGGAAAAACTTGTCATTGAAAATGGAAAAGAAGAAAATGATCAAGAAAATCTACTACCTCAAAATCAAGAACAAATGGAGCAAAAACTTCCAAAAGAATGGAGAATGAACAGAAATCATCCAAAAGAGCAAATAATTGGTGATCTATCAAAGGGAGTAAGTACTAGATCTCATTTCAAGCATTTAGTCACTGACATAGCTTTTATTTCTCAAATTGAGCCTAAAAACATAGATGAAGCTCTTAATGATGAAAGTTGGGTAATTGCCATGCAAGAGGAACTCAACCAATTTGAGAGAAATAAGGTATGGAACCTAGTACCAAGACCTAAGAATCATCCAATCATAGGCAGCAAATGGGTATTTAGAAATAAGTTAGATGAACAAGGGTTAATAACCAGGAATAAAGCAAGACTAGTTGCAAAAGGATATAATCAGGAAGAAGGTATAGACTATGATGAAACATATGCACCTGTAGCTAGATTAGAAGCTATAAGAATACTCTTAGCATATGCATGTCACATGAATTTCAAACTTTTTCAAATGGATGTGAAAAGTGCATTTCTAAATGGCTGTATAGATGAAGAAGTGTATGTAGAACAACCACCAGGTTTTGAAAGCTATGATTTGCCAAATCATGTTTTTAAACTTTCAAAAGCTTTATATGGTTTAAAACAGGCTCCAAGAGCTTGGTATGAGAGACTAAGTTCTTTTTTATTAGAAAATAGTTTCACAAAGGGAAATGTTGACACTACACTGTTCATCAAAAAGCATAAGCATGAGACACTAATTGTTCAAATTTATGTTGATGATATAATATTTGGTTCTACTAATGAGCTGCTTTGTCAAGAATTTGCTAAGTGCATGACTAGGGAATTTGAAATGAGCATGATGGGAGAACTTAAGTATTTCCTTGGTCTACAAATCAAACAAAGCAATGAAGGCATATTCATCAACCAATCCAAATATGCCAAAGACTTAATCAAAAAATTTGGTATGGAAGGATGCAAAAATGCCAAGACTCCTATAAGCACATCAACAAAATTGGACAAAGATGAAAAGGGTAAGAGCATTAATGAAAAGCTTTATAGAGGTATGATCGGATCACTTTTATATCTCACTGCCTCTAGACCTGATATTATGTATAGTGTTTGCTTATGTGCACGATTTCAATCATGTCCTAAAGAATCTCATCTAAATGCTGTAAAAAGGATTTTAAGATATTTACATGGTACATTGCATCTAGATTTATGGTATCCTAGGAATTCATCTTTTTATATTATTGGATATTCAGATGCAGACTATGCTGTAGTCTTTTAGATAGAAAAATTACTTCAGATACTTGTCACTTCATTGGAGAATGTTTGGTTTCTTGGTTTAGCAAGAAACAAGTTTCAGTTGCTCTCTCAACTGCTGAAGCTGAATACGTAGCAGTTGGATGTTGTTGTACACAAATTCTTTGGATGAAACAACAACTTAAGGACTATGGTCATGAGATGAACCATATACCTATAAAATGTGACAACACCAGTGCTATAAATCTTTCAAAGAATCCTATTCAACACTCTAGAAGTAAACATATTGACATTAGACATCATTTTATTAGAGATCATGTTCAATATGGAGATGTTGAATTAGAATTTGTATGCACAGAAAAGCAATTAGCAGACATTTTCACTAAGTCTCTAAATGAGGAAAGATTTAATTTCATTAGAAGAGAACTAGGTATGATTGATGGATTAACCTTGTGATTACAAGAATAAGAAATTTTAATTGTTGATATTAAAACATATCACAAGTAATAAGATAAAATTTTTGATGAGAATTTATGCTTTATGAAGTAAAATTTTTGTTGGAATGATTTAGTATTGTTGCATAACTTAATTTCAATCTGATGAAAATTATAAGGGAGTCACGCCCGTGACTTATCCTCACACCCGTGACTAAAGTGGCCCAAAGAGGCAGTGTCATTCACGGCTTCAGGTCACGGCATGTTTCACGGCTTGAGTCACGCCCGTGGCAAAGAACCTTCACGTCCGTGACATGGTTTCACTCCCGTGACCAATTACACCCCAAACTAACAGAAGCTTTCACGCCTTGTGTCACGGCTTTCTTCACGGGTATAAGTGGTGAACTTCAACAGTTCACGCCCGTGACAATATGTTCACCCCCGTGACCTATGATCATTCACGCCCATGATGTTCATCTATCACGACTGTGAACTTATTCACACTTTCATTCACGGGTGGAACACTGCCTCAGCAAACCGTGAACACGACTATTCACGCCCGTGAATGTATCGAATATATAAGAAAACAGTCGGTTCCACTTTTCATTTCAACTCTCCAACTCCCAAAACCTCTCTCATTTACTCTCATTCGTTGAGACATTGAAGATTCTGACCCCAAAGCCTTAAAATTTCACTATAAATACCATCAAAAGTTCGAATCTTCAGCAGAAAACAGACATTCCTAGGGTATTTCATCATACTTTTTCTGTCAAAAATCTTCTTAAATTCCATCAAATACTAAATCTTCAAATATGGAGTCTGCTTCATCAAAGGGAAAGAGAAAGAAGTCCCATGCACCAAAGAGGTATTCAGATTACCTCATGAACATCATTCCAGAAAGTTGCCATCCTTGGTATGCAACTTTGAAGAAAAAGACCAATTTTATCATCAAGGTCCTTCGAATGGCAAGCAGTCCAGAATCTCGGGCTCGAGATGGCTATGACAGAGCAACTTCAAGTCTGTCATTTAAAGGAATTTGTTGACATTCATCTGCCAACTCTACGGGAGCCAACGCTGGAATTTCTCAGCACCTTGCAGGTTTCACCAACTGGAGTGGTGAAATTCCAACTCTGCAATAATGCAACCACCCTCAACGCCATTGCATTTGGAGAATTGTTCAACCTACCATCTGATGGCATTCTGAATGAGACTGAGGTAGAATTCTCTGCCCCGGCAGCCTGGACTCACTTTGGATATAACTGTAGCTGGGACGTAAAGAAGACGAAGAGCACTCATCTCGTAGCCCCAGTACACAGGTATTTGCATAGGTTTCTAACCTATAGCATTTTTGCTCGGGGAGAGAGCAATGGAACAATTAGGAAGTCAGAACTCTTCCTATTCGAGATGGCTCGACGGGGAGTCACATTGGCACTTTTAAGATGGCTTGCAAACCATCTTCTCTCAATCGCCACCAAGCCCACAGGAGATATATTGATTGGGGCTTATGTCACTCATATGGAAGTGAAGCTCAATTACTTGAAGCTGGATAACCACCACTTCAACATCCTTCATGCACACCCACGAGATAGGTTGGATGTAAAGTCATTCATGAAGATGGGAGCAGCTGCCAGAATCATTTTTCAAAACGATATCTTCTACCGCTTCACTGATACTCCTGGAGAAATTATCTGGGAAGATCATGACACTGAGGATTTTAAAGCAGGCCTCCAGGGAGTCCAGCAGAAAAAGAGGGCTAGGATTGAGGAAACAACTCCAGTCATCGAGCAGGACATTGGACAGTCCTCAGCCACCACACCGTCTTTAGCGCAGCAGGTGGTCGACCTCTTGGCACCACGTTTCGAGCAGCTGCAGACTTCCATGGATGAGAGGTTGGAAAACCTCAAGGAATTCATGGAGTCTCGGATAGACAGCCTTGAGGCTGAAATAGCTAGGCTTCGTGATAGGATGTCTGGCTAGGATATAGGCTAGAGTGTAGCCTAGATTTGCTATGTTTGATCATTTTTTTGTTTGTTATGTTTGCTTGGTATGTAGGAAATCTTAAATTTCCTTTCTTAGTTTGTATCCTTTCCTTCATAATATATATTTGCTTTTGTTTACTTCAATCTACATATTCTTTTTGATTGATGACAAAAGGGGGAGAAAACTAGCAATATGCAATATAATATGATAAGGGAAAGTAGTATCAAACTAGCAATATAAGAATTGTGAATCAAAAAGTAAACAGATTTTGAATTGATAAAAAAAATCTTGATGCAAAGTAGATAATTGAAAAACTGAGCCTCTACATACTTTAAGTATACTTTGCATACACCTTAAAAGCAAGTTACAACATGCCATGATATATCTTGAATACACCTTACATACACTCTATGTCTTGAAAAGTAATTATGGTATGTATTGGATATACTTCTCATATAACTTGCATATACTTTAAAATCTAGTTAAATGCTACATCTTTATTTACTATTCTTGCACATTATAATTTTTTATCCTAAGTATATTTTGAGGGGGAGACTTCTCAAAATCACATATTGCTAGATTATTTGTCACCATCAAAAAGGGGGAGATTGTTAACCTTGAGGGGTATTTTCGTCATTTTGATGATAATAAATAATATAGCAATATTGTATTTAACATACTTGTTTTTGAAAGTATATTAGACAGGACATAAAATGGCAAGAATGGAGAATTGGAAAAATAATCCTTAAGAAACAAAAAGCAAGAAGTAGCATGTTCACTGTCGTGACTCTAGGAGTCACCCCCGTGAAGAAAGTCAACCGTTACCAAAACCAACATTTGAAGTTCACGGCCATGAAGGAAAACCAAACAGTGAAGTAAGCATTTCAGTCACCCCCGTGACTAGAGGTGTCACCCCCGTGAAGAGTTGTGTAATTTCAACCAGAGAGCTTCACGACCAGAGTCACTACTGTGGTCACGGCTATGAAGATATTCACCCCCGTGAATGAAGGTGTCACCCCCGTGAAGGGTTCATTCAATTTCATCCAGAGAGCTTCACGACCTGAGTCACCACTTGTCTCACGGCTGGGAAGAGTGTCACGCCCGTGACTAATTAATGTCATGCCCATGACTCTATATGTCAAGACATTCTAGAGAGCTTCACGACCAAGGTCACCACTTCAGTCACGGCTTGGGAAGAATTGTTACCCCCGTGACAAGCATATTCACGCCCGTGACCAATGAAAGATAAAAATGTCAGACGCAATTTTTTAGTTGGTATAACGGCTAGTTTCTTAATTAATGCACCCCAACGGCTATATTTAGCCATGGGAGTATAAATGGAAGTCATTTATGCATTAAGAAACAAGAGGATGATAAGAGAATGATAAGAAAAACAAAAGATTAGCATATACTTCAAATCACAAGCTATCTTGTACTTTTATGCTTTGTGAACAAATCTATTTTCTGTAAAAATCTTTTTGCTCCTCATATTTGAGCAATAAATATTTATAAGTGGTTCTCTCTGTAATCTTTACTCAAGTGAGCATTGGGTAGTTCTGGGTTAAGAGAAGAACACTTGTAAGGGTTAGTTGTGTGAACCTCCAAAATACAAATTAAAAGGTTGTTTGTGTGAGCCTGTAAAACACAAAGTGTAGGTTATTGTGTGAGCCTGTAAAACACAAGCGTAGGTTGTTTGTGTGAGCCTGTAAAACACAAAGGAATTGGTTATTGTGTGAGCCATTAAAACACAAGGGATTTCTGGGTTAGGTGTGAGCCATTGTGAGAAACACCATAGTTGGGAGTGAGCTTGTAAAACTCCATTGTAACACTTAGTGTGTTAGTGAAACTCCCAATTGCGATTGGGGAGAGGAGTAGGGTTTGTTAATACCCGAACCTCTATAAATCTTTGTGTCTGATTTTCTCTATCCTTTCTAAAATTAGCAATTTTATTTCCGCACTTTAAAGTTTAATTTCTTGAAACTCCAATTCAACCCCCCTTCTTGGTCTAATATCTAGGCAACAGTTATTCACATTTTGTGCTTAACTATAGGATGAACCAAATCACTACCACTATTCCTGAGATGATTAAGTTGCTTAAAACAGTTGAGCCATCTGTCAAGAAGGACAATGAGGTTATGATGTTGGTGGACTCTTCAAGTTTTAAAAGGAAGAACCTTAAGAAGAAGAAGAAGTCCATGACTCCTAAGGGAGGCGTGGCCAAGAAGAAGGCCAAGGAGATTGCTCCAAAAGGAACATGCTTCCATTGTGGCAAGGATGGCCATTGGAAGAGAAACTGCAAGGCTTACTAAGAGTCCTTGAAGAAGAAGGCATCTGATGGCTTATCTACTTCAGGTATTTTTGTCATTGAAATTAATACTGTTTCCAAAAATAATATATGGATATTAGATAACGGTTGTGGCTCACACATATGCACTGATATGCAGGGCCTAAGGAATAGTAGACAGCTCAATAAGGGAGAGTCAGTCCTACTCATTGGAAATGGAGCAAGGGTTGCTGCATTAGCTATAGGAACATATGTATTGACCCTCCCTAGTGGTCTTATAAGAAATTTGGATAATGTTTATTATGTACTTGCTTTGACTAAAAACATTATTTCTGTTTCAAGTCTAAATAAAGATGGTTTCCTTTTAGCTTTTAGTAACAATTGTTGTTCTATTATGTTGAATGGAATTCTTTATGCTAATGGTACATTATGCAATGGAATATACATATTAGATATGTCAAATCCAATTTTAAACATCAATGATAATGGCATTGTCGTCTTGGTCATATAAGTGAGAAATGCATGGCTAAGCTACACAAAAGTGGTAGTTTGGGGTCATTTGATTATGAATCATATGACACATGTGAATCTTGTTTACTAGGCAAGATGACTAAATTACCCTTTAAGGGAAAGGGTGAATGTGCTAATTGACTTTTAGACTTAATACATTTAGATGTATGTGGTCCAATGTCTACACACACTAGAGGTGGTTTCATCTACTTCATTACTTTTATCGATGACTACTCACGATATGGATATTTGTATCTTATGAAATACAAATCTGAAGCTTTTAAAAAGTTCAAAGAATTCAGAAATGAAGTAGAGAAACAACTTGGAAAAAGTATTAAAACACTTCAATTATATCGATGAGGTGAATACTTGAGCCAAAAGTTTCTAGATTATCTTATGGATAATGGGATTTTATCTCAATGGACTCCACCTTACACTCCACAACACAATGGTGTGGCTAAAAGAAGAAACCGAACCTTGTTAGACATGGTAAGGTCTATGATGAGTTTTGCGGAATTGCCTAAATCCTTTTGGGGTTATGCACTAGAGACCGCCATTTATATATTAAATGGAGTTCCTTCAAAGTCAGTTGATGTTACTCCATATGAGATATGGTATAACAAGAGGCCCACATTTTCTTACATGAGAATTTGGGGTTGTCCTACTTATGTGAAGCGGACAATGCTAAATAAGCTAGAAGCTAAGTCTTACCAATGTCTATTTGTGGGATATCCAAAAGCATCATATGGATATCAATTTTACCACCCCTTGGAACAAAAGGTTTTTGTTTCAAGACATGTTATCTGTTTAGAGAGAGAATTCCTTATAAAAGGAGATAATGGGAGCAAAATTGAACTTGAGGAAGTTCAAGCTGCTCAAATAGATATTGATCAACTGCCTGAACCTGAGCTTGTTACTCATACAGATGATATAATAGCTCAACCTTCTGAAGCACAAAAGCTTCGTAGGTCAAGTAGGATACGTAATGTTCTAGAGAGATATGGATTTCTCATTAGTGAATAGAACGACGTATTGCTCATAGAAAATGATGAGCCTACAACCTATGAAGAGGTTCTGAATAGTTCAGAATCTGAAAAATGGCTTTGAGGCATGAAGTCAAAAATGGATTCCATGTATGAAAATCAAGTATGGACTTTGGTTGACCCACCCGAAGGAATAAAGCCTATAGGGTGCAAGTGGGTTTTCAAAAAGAAAACTGACATGGATGGTAATGTGATTACCTATAAAGCAAGACTTATTGCTAAAGCTTATCGTCAAAGATGAGGAATTGACTATGATGAAACTTTTAGCCCAGTAGCTATGCTTAAATCCATAAGGATACTCCTAGCCATTGCTACTCATTATGACTATGAGATATGGCAAATGGATGTGAAAACAACTTTCCTTAATGGAAATCTGACTGAGGATGTGTACATGACACAACCAGAAGGTTTCATATCCAAAGATGGCAAAAAGGTATGTAAGATTCAAAGATCCATTTATGGACTAAAGCAAGCATCCATGAGTCGAAATATTCGGTTTGAAGAGACAATCAAACAGTTTGGTTTCTTACAAAATCCGGATGAACCTTGTGTTTACAAGAAGGTTAGTGGGAGTGCAATCGTATTTCTTGTGTTATATGTAGATGACATATTGTTAATGGAAAATGATGTCTCATCCTTGCAATCAGTCAAAATTTGGTTATCCAAGAATTGCTTTATGAAAGACCTTGGAGAAACAGTTTATAATTTAGGGATAAAGATCTATAGAGATAGATCTAAAAGATTGCTTAGTCTTTTACAGTCTACATACATAGATAAGATGCTAAAGAGGTTTAGCATGGCGTGGTCCAAGAGGGGATATATTCCCATGACCCATGGGATTACCCTCTCAAAGTCTTTGTGTCCAGAGACACAAGATGAGAGGACACACATGAGTTTGATTCCATATGCTTCAGCTATAGGATCAATCATGTATGTTATGATATGTACAAGACCCGATGTATCATATGCTCTGAGTGTCATGAGTAGATACCAATCGGACCCTGGTGAGGGTCATTGGGTGGCTGTTAAGAATATCCTTAAGTACTTAAGAAGAACTAAGGATGTATTCTTGGTATATGGAGATAGAGATCTTACTGTGAGCAGGTATACCGATGTCAGCTTCCAATCTGACAAGGATGACTCAAAATCTCAGTCAAGTTATAAATTCACACTAAATGGTGGAGCAGTTAGTTGGAAGAGTTCCAAATAGGAAACGACTACTGATTCCACAACCGAAGCAGAATACATTGCAGCTTCTGAAGCAGCAAAGGAAATAGTTTGAATAAAGAAATTCATCACAGAACTTGGAGGGATTCCTAGCATTATTGATCCAATACAATTGTATTGTGATAATAATGGAGCTATTGCACAATCAAAGGAGCCATGGTCTCATCAGAGATCCAAACATGTACTCAGAAGATACCATTTGATTAGAGAAATCATTGGTAGGAATGATATAAAGATAGAAAGAGTACCCACTGATAAGAATACTACTGATCCTTTAACTAAGCCACTTCCCCAAAAGAAATATGATTCTCATGTACTCGTCTATGGAATTAAATACAAAGGCGATTGGCTTTAGTGCAAGTGGGAGCTTGTTAGAGGAGTACTCTAAAGGCAATCACCTTTAGCACTTATTAAAAGGCTTTTTCATTAATTTGATGTTCATTTGATATATGAATTGATAAGTGATCTTAAATCAATTAATGACTTGATACATAACATAGCATGAAGGAAATCATGATGAGATCATGATATTGAGATTCTTGATAGAAGGAGTGTATACCTATGGCCTCTTGTCGTGGTCATTACTTAAGAATCTTTGGTCAGAGTGGAAATGTCATAAAGATAGTCTTCACTGACATATCTAATAGAGTAAAGAGACTCAAGGACAAGAACTAACATTACTTGGACTAGTCGTGATGTAGTCAATCTAGTGGGAGTTGACACATGTCCATACTCTGAACCAAGTGGGGTATAGAATGGTGAAAGGAATAATTGCACAGAAATTGTCTATGGAAAGGTTCGTAGTCAAACCACTAACTTTCTGGTCAATTGGGGGTCATGATGTGTTGCTGGATACCGCTTATGACCTGCTTAAATTAATTGTTAATTTAAGTGGCCAACATAACCGGGAACCTAATGGGTCACACACATTGAAAATATGGAGAATAAGTAAAATGGTCTTGGATAGGATCCAAAATATGAGAGAATTATTTTAGGATGGATCGCGATTAGATCGCACGGAATAATCGTTCGGGAGTGTCACAGGCCCGTACGGTCCCATACAGGCCTGCGCATGCTAGGCAGGCTGCTGGCCAGTCTAGCGGGCCAACTGGGCAGCCCAGCGCGCCTGCTGCCTCCCATCCATTGGCCAAGGACAAGTTTTGCCCTTAATTAGGCCAATTATGGCCAATTACTATTCATTTCTTTCCATTTTCCCCATTTTTGACTTTTCATCTTATTTTTGAATTTGATTCAAATATAAAAGACATCAAATCGAAAAAAATAGACATTAAGACACAACAAAAATTCTCTCAAGAACACTTTCAAAGGTAGCACTTTGAATTTGTTCAAACCATTTCTCTTGATAGTTTCTTCTTCATTTTTTGTGTGGATTATCATTAGAGACATCCTAGTGTGGATTGTTGTGGTTTGCTACAACCCAACAAAGTGAAAATTTGAAGAATAAATAAAAATTACAAGGTATAATTTTTAACATTTACATTTATATAAATTAGTTTTAATGGTACAAGTATGATCATTTGTTTTGGGTTTTGAAAAATTTTATTTTTTGCTGTGTTTATGAATATGATTCATTCTTCAAAACCCTACATTAATACCCAAAGTTATTTCCAAAGGAATTACAAAAATTGCCACTATAAAGAGAGTTAGAATTATCCATAGAACTCATACTAGGTACTGCTCCCATTTCGGCAGCACCATATAGAATGGCACCATTGAAAATGAAGGAATTGAAGGAACAATTATAGAAGTTGATGAACAAGGGTTTCATTAGGCTGAGCATGTCCTCTAAAGTGTGTCAGTCCTTTTGTTAAGAAAAAAGATGAGTCTATGTGATTGTGCATAGACTATCGATAGCTGAATAAAATGACTATAAAGAACAAGTATACATTACGATGGATTGGCAATATTTTGGTTCAATTAAAAAGAGCTAGTGTGTTTTCTAAAATTGACATGTGGTCTGAATATCATCAGTTGAGGATTAAGAGAGAAAATGTTGTCAAGACTGCTTTTAGAACTAGATCACCATTATGAGTTTTTGGTTATGCCTTTTGGGCTAACCAATGCACCAGTGACATATATGGAATTAATTAATTGTATTTTTAGGTCATTTTTGAATCAGTTTATGGTAGTGCTTATTGATGACATATTGGTATATCTAAGGATAAAGAGAAATATGATCAACACTTGAGAATTGCTTTGTAGACTCTTTAGGAACACCAATTGTTTGCCAAACTCTCTAAATGTGAATTTTTTTTCTTAACAAAGTAGTTTTCCTTAGGAAAATTGTGTCGAAATATGGCATTAGAGTGGACCCTAATAAAATAAAGGTGATCATGAGTTGGCAGCCACCTAGAAATATAATAAAGATCATAAGTTTTCTAGTTTTGGCAAGGTACTATATGAGGTTTGTGAAAGGTTTTTCCATAATTTCTTCTCCATTGACACGATTGTTGAAGAAGTATATGAAATATGAATGGGATGACAAGTGTCAGGTCAGTTTCAATAGACTCAAGTGCATGTTAATGAAGGCTCCGGTCCTGACACAACCAATACCTGAAAGAGATTATGTCATTTATAGTGATGCCTCAAATAATGGGTTATGTTGTGTCTTAATGTAGAAAGAGAAAGTTGTGGCCTATGCTTCTAAGTAGCTTAAACCATATGGGAATAACTATCCTACCTATGATTTAAAGCTAACAATGATTGTGTTTGTCTTGAAAATGTGGAGACACTATCTTTATGGGAAAAAGTGATACATCTTCTTCAACTACAAGAGCTTGAAATATCTCCCTACACAAAGAGAGTTGAATCTTAGTCAATAAAGATGGTTAGAACTGATCAAGGATTATAATTGCATCATTGACTATCATTCGAGCAAGGCTAATATGGTAGCAGATGCATTGAGTATGAAGTCTATAGTAAAGTTTCACATTCGGCAAACTTTGAGTCAAGTGGTGAAGAATGCTCAATAGTAGGACCTAAAGCTTATGGAAATTATAGAGATGGTTTATAAAGGAAAGAGACCAAGTTACCGAGTGGAGGTAGATAACAGTTTATACTTCCAAGATAAACTGTGTGTTCCTGGTGTGGAAGAGTTGAGATAGAGGATCATGAGAAAGGCCTATGACTCTAAGTACGTTAGCATCCGGGAAGCAACATGATGTATTAGGATTTAAATGAGAAGTACTAGTGGACAAGAATGAAAAAGGTCATCATAGAGTTTTCTACTAAGTGCTAAACTTGTCAGTAGTTTAAGGAAGAACATTTGGTGCCTTCGGGTCTAGTACAACCAACTACTATGCTAGAGTGGACATGGGAGAGGATTATAATAAATTTTATAATCGAGTTGCCTTTGACTCCTACAAAGTGCGATGCCATGTGGGTAATTGTGGACTGGTTAACCACATTCCTTAAACAAGTTGGTGAAGCAGTATGTGAGCGAGATAGTTAGGTTGCATGGGGTACCACTTTCTATCATACCGGATAGAAATCCTAGGTTTACCTCACAGTTTTAGGGTAGCTTTCAGAAGGCCTTGGGTGCCAAACTTAATTTCAGTTTGACCTTTCATTCTTAAACAGATGGTCAATCAGAAAGAGTTATTCAGATTCGGGAAGACATCATGAGGTGTTGTGTTTTGGAGTTTGAAGGAATTTGGGAGAAGTACTTACCTCTTATAGAGTTTACGTATAACAACAGTTATTAGTTTAGCATTGGTATTGTAATGACCCAAATATTGGGTTAGTTGTAAACTGTAAAATCCGAAATTGATATACATACCCGGGGGTTAAAAATACACCTGTGGGCGAAAAATATTTTATTTGATCATCAAAAAATATAGGTTATGCTAGTTTTGGGGTAAATTTTGGAGTGAAAATGAGGTCAAATAAGCTCTCAAAAGTCAAAACTAAGAAAAAATGGGACCTGGTTTAATTAAATAATTGGTTGACTGTACTTTGACTGGACTATGAAAATTAGCAAAGAACATATAATAATTTATTTTAAGACATGGATAGACTTAGTAAGAGGAAACTTATGGGGCCTAAATTGGTGCAAGATACAAAAGAAAATGTCATAATCATTAGGGATATGTTGAAAGTTACATCAAATCGATAAAAAGTCTTAGGCATATTTGAAGAGAAAGGATATTGAGTATAGTGTGGGCGACAAAGTCTTCCTTAAGGTAACTATATGGAAAAAGGTCATTCATTTTGGCAAGAAATGGAAACTGCGTCATTGGTTCATTAGACCACATGAGATTCTTCAAATGGTTGGGCCAGTTGCATATAGGCTTGCCTTACCCTTAAATTTGATAAAGATTCACAATGTATTTCATGTCTCAATACTTCAAAGATATAGTTCAGATTTTGCACATGTAATCGCAAGGAACATAATTGAGGTATGTCCTGATATGACATATAAGGAAAAAATGGTAGAGGTCTTAGCATGAGAAGAAAAGGAGTTGAGATATAAAAGAGTGGCTTTAGTGAAAGTGCTATGAAGGAACCACACTACGAAAAGAGCCACTTGGGAGAGTGAAGAAATCTTGTGAGCCCAATATGCACAATATATTAAGATAAAAAAATCAGGTAAAATTTTGAGTACAAAATTTTCTTAAGGGGTGAGAATCGTCATGCCCATAAAATAGGGTCTAGATGTTTATATGGCTCTGAGATTGTTATTTAACAAGTTTTTGTTTTGAGGGGTTAAGTCTTTGGAGAAAAAGATTTAAAAAAAAGTGAAAAATGAATATTTAGGTGATTCAAACCCATGAAGATTTGGTCACAACTGTTAATCAGATGTTTCATGTTTTATGAGTTTGAGTCATGCCTTAATTTATTCCCGTGAATGGTGATTCATGTCCATGAATGATTAGTCATGACCATGAGTTGTGGTATATAAAAGTGAACAACCTTTCATTTTCTTTATTTTTTTGACAGAAACAAACCCTAATTTCTTTCAGCTTCCAAGACATTAGAGACCTTTCTACCAATTCTTTCACTCAAACTCATGTAAATCAACTAAAGAATATATAATCTTGTGAGAAGATCAAAGTGAAAGGAAGAATAGCTAAGAGAATAATTTGGAGAGGAACTAGAGTGGGCTTGGAATGGGGATTTTGAGACCCTAACTATTATAACTTTTGGATTTGAGTAAGTTGCTCTCTTATTCTTCTCAATCTTTCTTTGATGGCTTTTTTTTCGTAGGTTTGAGGTTGGATAAGGTTAACCTAGGGTTAGGATTAAGAAAACACCTCTTTTGTTATATATGGGTTAGAGTAAGGTGGAACCTTTACAAAATCTTAAGTTTTGATATTGTTTTGGTCGTTATTATGAGTTAAAGATAATTGTCAGAGAGGACGCTCCCCCTCAAGAGAGGGAAAATTTTGAAGGAAAAGGTTAAAATGTTCATGAGGCTTCATTTTGAGTAAGGTTTGTACATAACTCCATTTAAAATGTAATTACTGCATTCATATGTTTTATATTTTAAAATACATTATGGTATATTTGATTTAATATTTGAATTGATGAAGTGTGATAATGTGGTAGTGTTAAATGATGCATTTATGGATTAAGCATGACTTAAATGTAGTTGAGTGTATTTAATGCCATTTGGATGGTTTTGGCATGTTTAGTAGTTTATATTGTGCTTAGGAAGAGATATACACTTAGATGATGATTTGTTTGAAATTATTGCATAATTGTATAATAATAAGATTCAACTTCCTTTTGTGCATGTTCTTGAGATTTTGGTAAACAAATGGATGAATATGCATTGGAATGAGTGTTGAAGGCCTAGGAATTGCATATGGAATGGTAGTTGGGGTGTTAAAGTATGTTTTCTACAAACGTTTCAAGGTTCAAGGGCATAAATAATATGGCAATTTTGGATAGATTCATTCATGGGATGTGTCACCATAAGGTTCATGGCTAGGCAAGCCATGAAAGAGGAGTTTCACTGGCGTGTATGTAACACCCCTTTACCCTTTTGTACCTCAATCAGGTAAAGTGGTGTCTCCAACTAACTATCTAATGTGCTTGTGCAAGTCTTAAGGACATACAACATATATAAATCAACTCATAACTCAAAATGGGACTAAATAGCCTTTATATACATATGTGAACTATATTTTTATAAATTATAAACTGGTACATGATTTATTTATTAACATATATTTTAGAGTTTAAAAAAATATACATGATGCATGTAATATTTGATTTATGAGCATGACATGACTACCGCTGTTACAGTTACTGTTGTGCTCCTCTAGTGAAATCACTTAATTTGTAACTATCTCAACTTGTATATTGTCATCTGTTTCCTATTACTATCTGCACAAGAGAAAAATAACTCTCATGCTGAGTTTTAGCTCAGTGGTGCAAGTCATATAGTAACAGTCATTTAAAATATAAGTTTGAAATTATACTTCATTTTAGTAAAATTTCTCTACAAGAAACAATTATAAATAAATATTTTCTTTTAAGATACAGGATTGTAAATGATGCATCACACTATCATTTAAAACATAAAAACTCATTTTACATGTATATAACATATAATTATTTGAACTTAAAAGTTCATTTCACAAATGATATCAAATGTTGATGATTAATTTTCTCACTTGTTCTCAGTCCGAATTTTGACTCCAATCATCTTGTTTATGTTTCACTTGCGAACACATTTGGTTTTTTATCGGTCCAGCATATCCAATCGTTAAATTCATGCATTGATCAAGCCCTAAACCAGCAGACGTGACAATTCTTCCCTCTTTAAGAAAATTTTGACCTCGAAATTCTTCCTAATTAATTGGAATTAAATAGTAGGTGGGTATAGGTTTTGTATCATACTCTTCTTCTTTTCATTGTCTCTTCTATGGAGTGACTATATTTTTGGACAATAACTAAGGCACTTGTTTATTTCTCAATTATTTAATTTCACTAGCTAGGTTAATTATCGATTTCTCTTTGTTTGTTAAATCAGGTTAAACTTATATACTTCTGACTTTATTCCATGAAATAAGTCTTATATATATCTTTACAATATTGAGACTTATTTGACATTATAGTCTCTATCAAGTTCTAGTGGTATAACCTACTTGGGGTTGTTGATGTCATTGTGCAATATTTTGTACAAACTAGTGATTCAAAGCTCAACTCTTTTTATTCACCAAACTAAAATAATTTATTTCAGGATAAGATTTTCAAAAGCTTATAGTCTTTATTAACACAACCAATGTATTTTCCTTTCTAATCTATATAAAGTTTCTATTAATCTCTTACTATTCTTAACACATTTTTTACGATCTTGGCTTTTTTTTGGTATGTTTATTACCCATTGCTTTGGATCTATTTTTGTAAATTCACACTTCTTTTATCTAAGGTTCTAATTTTAGCTCTACTAGCTCTTTGTTTTCTTTTATTAAAATTGTTAGGAACTGGATACATAATATCATTGTTATAAGAGTTATGGTATGTATTTAAATTGTTATCATCTATATGATTTGGCTCTAAGCTTTCATCTAACACAATTTAACTAGGGTATTAGTTTATTCACCTATTGTTTTATTATGTAATTAGGTAACTCATGCTTTCTCTTTATATGCTAGACTATACTAGTTTCTCATATTTCTGACTTTTTCTATAAGATAAATCTCACCTATACCTTCACCACTTTGAAACTAAAATCACTTTATATTTTCCATCAAACTTCCTCAATATATGTCATCAACCTTACTCGTTTCTACATTTCGTATCACCCTGTAGGTTTACAATCAACTCCCTTACTTGCTTTCAATTGAAGCTTCTTCTGGTCCTTGATAATTCCATAAATATCTTTCTCTTTTTGATTTTTAACCTACTCTTATTGATCTTTTCCTTCACTTATATTTGTCATACTAACTTCGACTCACAATATTTCCTTACTCGTTAGAAATTCATAAATGAGGTTCGTAGAATTAACATCATGCAAAATAAGTTTAGTTTCTATTCACATAAGGAATAAGGGGTTTACATTCATGATTTTTTAGAATAAGTGCATGCACTTTAATGCACCTATTATTTTCCCCAAACCTTATTAAGCATGAGGTATAACTTGGAGTATTACTATCACATCCTTTTCAAAGAGAGTGTATTGTTCTTGGTATTTTTAATAAAATTTAATTTTTCTTAAACAACTTCTGCTGAACCATTATAGATTTATTGGATCACACTAACTTCTTAACATTTCAATTATTAATATAGCCATAATGGAGAACTTTTTTGTAAAATGTCCCACAATAGCTCGTATGGGTCTCAAGGCCATTCTTAAGTCTCTGTCACTAGTTTTCCCTTCTTAGTGAAGGTTTTCTAGTGTGTACAGCCATTACCATATATCTTAGGTATACTGGCCCTTTTCTTTATTGTTTCGTTCTCCACTCGTTATGCTCACTCACTCTCTATAGATGGTTTAATCATGTTTCTCCCTCTTTATTCAAGATATTTTCAGGCTTCTCACTTCTCTAGGTAATAACACATTTGATTGTTCTTCATTACTCTAGAACCTAACTATTTCAAACTTATCTTCATGTTCAAGCCCTATCTCTATATTATATTATCCTTAAGGAGAAGGTAGGTATTTTTAACTTTCATAACTTTCAATTGCAACTTATACTCCTCGTTATCCAGGTAACATTATTTTATAATCAAATGACTTATTAATTATATGAGTTTGTCATCTGGAAATTATTAACAATTGTTTCCCCTCAATCATTTCTTTAGGATTCACATCTTGTCTCATACTATTCTATCATCCCTTATATGATCTCTTCTTAGGATAGGTGAAGATATTCAACTTCCCATTCTTACTGGTCTGTTAGAATCATCCACGAATAATAAAGGTACTTCTTACCTTCCTTTTTTAATAATTTGATAAATACCATGTATACTTTTTGTTTCAGTCACATCCTTGGGTGTTTCTTGTTAGGGATTTATTTTCTCTTAATTAAAGTCTATTCAATATTTTCTAGGTATGGAGAATATAGCTTAGGGTTTTAAGTTTTCTCTTTGGTATATTTGTTAGCCAAGTTGTGGCAGTAATTATCCCATGGAAGAGGTCCCAGTGTGGAGTTAAGTCACAGTTGAATGTCGTGAGCACTTGGGCTATACAAGATAAGGCAAATGGTAATGCCTTCCCTATCACCAATTGTTTTTAAATATAATGGTATGCGCCTGAGGTCCACAATTGGTATTAGAGTCGACGTCATAGGTTCAATTCCTAGCGAGAGCAATTGCTGAGGGGGAGATTGTTGGCCAAGGTTTGGCAGTAATTGTCCCATGGTGGAAGCTCCAGTGTGGGGTCAAGTCATAGTTGAATATCGTAGGCGCTTGGGCTACAGGATAAGGCAAATGGTAGTGCCTTTCCTATCACCAATTGGTTTTAGGTGAAATGGTAAACGTCTGACATTTTATTAGCCCAACATGCTTTACACCTATTTCAAAATATCTCTAGGCTTCCTTAGTTTTTCACTCTGATTGGGTACGTATATCTCTCACTTCAACACCATAGATTAACTTTATCTAATACCTATGTACTATTCATTTGGTTTAATAGTTTTCCATCATCTTAGACTCTATCAGTCATCTTATGTCTAAAATGATATCGTACCTTTGGGATGAAGGGTTTGTTGAATTCTATTATACATAATACATTCAACATTCTTATCGGATTACATATTACATATTCATAGTTTTTTCCGTTGTACACCACATTCTTTAGGATAAGTTGATATTACATGTGTTATGAGATTTTAAATTTTTATGTCTTTTTTTGTTTTGGGCACACTTCCTTAACTAAGGGGGCAATATAGTTGTATAATGAATCAGAAATATGAATTGTATTAATATGCAAATTTTTAATGCTAACTAACAACGTTTACTAATTTCTCAAGGCACTTGACCTTCTTCAGCTTTACTAGCATGCGATCCTAACTTATCTTAATCCACTAATAAATAGTCTACCTATTGTCTCCAACCCTACTGTTGTCCAGATATTTAAACCAAGAAGGGGGGTTGAATTGGAGTTTCAAAAATTAAACTATAAGGTGCGGAAATAAAAGATTAATTTTAGGAAGGATAGAGAGAATTTGACACAAGGATTTTTATAGAGGTTCGAGTGTTAACAAACCCTACTCCTCTCCCCAATCGCAATTGGGAGTTTCACTAACACACTAAGTGTTATAGTGGAGTTTTACAAGCTCACTCCCAACTATGGTGTTTCTCACAATGGCTCACACCTAACCCATAAATCCCTTGTGTTTTAATGGCTCACACAATAACCAATTCCTTGTGTTTTACAGGCTCACACAAACAACCTTCACTTTGTGTTTTTACAGGATCACACAAACAACCTTCACTTTGTGTTTTTACAGGATCACACAAACAACCTTCACTTTGTGTTTTTACAGGCTCACACAAACAACCTTTTAATTTGTGTTTTGGAGGCTCACACAACTAACCCTTACAAGTGTTCTACTCTTAACCCAAAAATACCCAAAGCTCACTTGAGTAAAAAGATTTTTACAGAGAATAGATTTTATTCTCAAAGTATGAAAGTACAAATAGCTTGTAATAAGAATTAAATTCGAAGTATATGTTATTTTATTGTTATTCTCTTCATATAGAGTCACGGGCATGACATACTCACTCACGGGCGTGACAAGCTTCCCAGCTGTGATTCAAGTGGTGACTTTGGTCGTGAAGCTCTCTTGATGAAAATGCTTGAATCTTCATGGGGGTGACACCTTTATTCATGGGGGTGACTGAAATGCTCACTTCACGGTTTGTTTTTCCTTCATGGCCGTGAATTTCAAATGTTGGTTTTGGTAACGGTTAGCTCCTTTCACAGGAGTGACTCATAGAGTCGCGGTAGTGAACATGCTACTTCTTGAATTTTGTCTTTCAAGGATTATTCTTCCAATCTCTATTCTTGCTATTTTAATCCCTGTCTTGTATAATAGACTTAAAAGACAAGTATGTTAAGTACAATATTGCTATTTTATTTGTTATCATCAAAATGATAGAAATACCCCTCAAGGTTTAACAATCTCCTCCTTTTTGATGGTGACAAATAATATAGAAATATGTGATTTTGAGAAGTCTCCCCCTTAAAATATACTTAGGATAAAAAATTTATAATGTGCAAGAATAGTAGATAATGAAGTAGCATTGAAATAAACTTACTAGATTTTAAGCATATGCAAGTTATATGAGAAGTATATCTAATATATACCATAATTCCTTTTTAAGGCATGAAGTATATGTAAGGTATATTTAAGGTATATCATGGCATATTTATATTTGTAACTTGCATTAAGGTATATGCAAAGTATACTTAAGGTATATCTAATTTATATAAAGCTCAATTTCTCAATTTTATACTTTGCATATGAGTTCTTGAATCAAAGTTTCTAATCCCTTTTAATCTATATCAATGTCAATTCATAATCCAATTTTAATTTTTGATTCAAAATTCATACTTTAATTTTTGATTCAAAATTCATTTACCTTAATATATATTGCTAGTTTCTTCTTATGTTGCTAGTTTGATACATTTTCCCTATCATATATTGCTAGTTTTCTCCCCCTTTTGTCATCAATCAAAAAAGGATAACAAGATTACAATGAGATAAGCAAAAGCAAATATATTAAGTAAAGGAAAACATACAAACAAAGGTAAATGTTCAGAAAGGAAATTGAAAATTTCTTACACAACAATAAACATAAAATAAACAAGCAAATTTAGGCTCCACTCTAGCTTAACTCCTAGCCGGACATCCTATCATGAAGCCTAGCCACTTCAGCCTCAAGGCTATCCATCCGAGACTCCATGAAGTCTTTGAGGTTTTCCAACCTCTCATCCATCAAAGTCTGTAGTTGCTCAAAACGTGGTGCCAAGAGGTCAACCACCTGCTGCACTAAGGTCGGTGTGGAAGTCGAGGATTGTCCAATGTCCTGCTCAGCTACTGGGTTTCTTCCTCAACCTGAGCCCTCTTCCTCTGCTAAACTCCCTGGAGGCCTGTTTTAAAATCCTCCTTGTCATTATCTTCCTAGATGATCTCCCCAGCAGTGTCAGTGAAGCGGTAGAAGATATCGTTCTAGAAAACGATTCTGACAGCCACTCCCATCTTAATGAAGGACTCGACATCCAAGCGATCTCGAAGATGTCCATGGATTAGATTGAAGTGATGTGCATCCAGCTTCAGATAATTAAGCTTCACTACTATGTGGGTGACATATGCCCCAATCAAAATATCTCTAGTAGGCTTGGTGGCAATGGAGAGAAGATGGTTTGCAAACCATCTAGATAATGCTACTGTGAGTCCTCTCCGAGCCATCTCAAATAGGAAGAGTTCTGACTTCCTGATAGTCCCATTGCTTTCTCCCCTAGCAAATATGCTATAGGTCAGGAACCTATGCAAATACTTGTGCACTAGGGATCTGAGATGTGTGCTCTTTGTCTTCTTGACACCCCAGCTGCAGTTGGTGCCAAAGTGTGTCCAGGCTCGAGGGGTAGATAATTCTACCTCAGTATCATTTAGTATTCCATCTGATGGTAAGTCAAACGATTCCCCAAATTCAGTGGCATTGTGGGTGTTGGGATTGTTGTAGAGTTGGAATTTCACCACTCAGTAGGTGAAACCTGCAATGTGCTAAGGAATTCCAGTGTTGGCTCCCTCAATGTTGGCTAGTGAATTTCCATGAAATCCTTCATATGACAGGTTTGTAGTTGCTCTGTCATAGCCGTCTCAAGCCCAAGACTTCAGATTGTCTGCCATTCAAAGGACGTTGATGACAGTAGGGGTCTCTTCTTCAAAGTTGCATACCGAGGATGGCATTGCTCCGGAATACGGTTCATGAGGTAATCTGCATACCTCTTAGGAGCATGAGACTTCTTTCTCTTTCCCTTAGATGAGGAAGTCTCCATTTTTGAAGAAATCGGTTTGTGATGGAGTGGGAAATTTTTGACAGAAAATTTTATGGAAAAACCTAGAAATGTATGATATTTGATGAAGATTCGAACTTTTTGTGGTATTTATAGGAAAATTTTAAGTCTTTGGCGCTGGAATCTTCAATGCCTCAATGAATGTGTGTAAATGAGAGCGGTTTTGGGAGTTGGAGAGTTGAAAAGAAAGTTGTAATCGGCTGTTCTTTTATATATTCGATACATTCACGGGCGTGAAGTAGGTGTTCACGGGTGTGAATGGTCGTGTTCACGGTTTGCTGAAGGAGTGTTCCACCCATGAATGAAGGCATGAATAAGTTCACGGGCGTGAATGATCATCCGTCATGGGGGTGAATAAATTATCACGGGCGTGAATAATCATCCGTCACAGGGGTGAATAAATTATCACGGGCGTGAAATGTTGAATTATATCACCTATGCCCGTGAAGCAAGTCTCTTACTGAGGCTAAAGGGAGGTTGAGGGTTCGAATCCTGCCTCCAACAACCTACTGCGCAGACTGGCTGGACTGGGCTGGCAGTGATGGGTTGGGGGTATTGGGCCAAGGATCCTGGAATCCCGTTAGTCTCAACGAGACGGCGAGTGGGCTCTAGAAAGCATGAGTCCCGGGCCCGAGTTTCGGTCAGGCAGGAGCCCAACCATTACACCCCTTCTTTCCACATTCATAGCATTTTACCTCTTCCTTACTTCTTTGTGTATCATTTGAAGTTTGTTTGAGGTTTCTTTGCCTGAATTTTCTGGAGTTGCTCATTTTCTTCTCAATGATTCTTTTTAATCTCCTTGAAAGCATAGCAATGTCCTCATTTTCATCATTACTTCTTTTTTCATCATCTTCACTATCTTCTTGAGATTTTGAAGTAGAGGCTTTGAGTGCTAAGGGCTTTCTTTTATCTGGCTCTGCTTCAAGCTCTCTATCTCTCTTCACTGCCATCTCATGTGTGAGAAGTTTGCCAATTAGTACATCAGTATTCATGATGCTCATATCTTCATTCGCTTCTTCTATGCTAGCAACTCTTGAACCATAGTCTTTAAGAGGAAGACTTCTCAGGATTTTGTTGTTTACATCTTCGAAACTCAGATGCTTCCCAAGTTTCCCCATTCCATTTATAATGGCTAGAAAACGGTTGGTCATGTCAGTGATTAACTCATTGGATTTCATCTTGAAGAGCTCATATTCTGAGGTTCAAAGTTGAATCTTCTTGGATTTCACTTTCTTAGTTCCCTCATGATAGTTCTCCAATGTCTTCCACATGTTGTATGTTTTTTAGCAATGTTGTATTCTCCCACATTCTTCAATAGATAATGAGCTTGATAGGATTGTCATTGCCTTCTTGTTTTTTAAATTTTCTCTTCTTTGAGGCTCTGTCCAATTATCTCTTGATAGGATTTCTTCTTCACCATCAACTCCTCTTCTGGTTGGTGGTGTCCATTCTTTTCATACACTATCCCAGACTTCAATTCCTTCACTATCCAAGTATGTCTCCATCCTAAACTTCTAATGGGCATAATTTGCTCCATCAAAGTAAGGTTTGAGACTTTGGAATCCTTCACTGCCCATATCTTACTCTTTACTAGTGCTTTTTAGGCTTCGATGCTAGATTAATCTCTGATACCAATTGTTGCCTAGATATTAACCAAGAAGGGGGGTTGAACTGGAGTTTAAAAAATTAAACTTTAAAGTGCGGAAATAAATGATTAATTTTAGGAGGGATAGAGAGAATTTGACACAAGGATTTTATAGAGGTTCGGGTGTTAACAAACCCTGCTCCTCTCCCCAATCGCAATTGGGAGTTTCTCTAACACACTAAGTGTTACAATGGAGTTTTACAAGCTCACTCCCAACTATGGTGTTTCTCACAATGGCTCACACCTAACCCAGAAATCCCTTGTGTTTTAATGGCTCACACAATAAACAATTCCTTGTGTTTTTCATGCTCACACAAACAACCTTCACTTTGTGTTTTTACAGGCTCACACAACAACCTTTTGATTTGTGTTTTAAGGCTCACACAACTAACCCTTACAACTATTCTACTCTTGACCCAAAAATACCCAAAAATCACTTGAGTAAAGATTACAGAGAGAACCACTTAAAAATTTGAATTGCTCAATAAATGAAGAGCAAAAAGATTTTTACAGATAATAGATTTTGTTCTCAAAATATGAATGTACAAATGTTTGAAATGAGATCTAGTACTTACTCCCATTGATAGATCACCAATTATTTGCTCTTTTGGATGATCTTTCATCATTCTCCATTCTTTTGGAAATTCTTGATCATTTTGTTCTTGATTTTGAGGTAGAGTGTCATTTTGTAGTAAATTTTCTTGATCATTTTCTTCTTTCCCATTTCCAATATCAAGTCTTTCCATATTACCTGTAACATCAACGAGAACACTACCTTTTCACAAGATTAAGTCTACTAGATTCAATAAAAACAACATGCATGGATTCTTCAACCGTTAATGATCTTTTATTAAATACTCTATATGCTTTGCTGGTTGTAGAGTATCCTAAAAAGATACCTTCATCAGACTTAGAGGTAAATTTTCCAGGATTGTCCTTGGTGTTCAATATAAAACACTTGCATCCAAATACACTAAAGTATGATATCAAGGGCTTTCTTCCATTCTATAGCTCAAATGAGGTTTTGCTTAAAAGAGGTTTTTGAAAACTCGATTTGAAATATAATATGCAGTGTTTGTGGCTTTGAAGGATGACTTGTGTTGCTTTCCTCTTTGGCAAGGATCACATGTCTTGCCTTTTTCATATTTAACTCTTGGCAATCCTTTTACTAGTTCTCAAGTGCTGAGACTTTGTATTAAGTCCATGTTAGCATGACCAAGTCTTCTATTCCACAAACAAGATTCATCACTAGTAGTTAGAAGACACTTAGAGGAATGGTTAGATAATTCATGTAAGTTTATTATGTATGTATTGATATCTCTATTTCCTTTAAATATTTCTTGACCATCGATAGAGATCACAAGACATTCATTTGAAGTAAAGATTACTTTGTTTCCTCTATCACATAATTGACTTGCACTTAACAAGTTATGTTTCAAGGCATCAATAAGTAAGACATCCTTAATAAAAGTAGTACCATTAATACCAATAGAACCAATGCCAAATATCTTACCCTTTGCATTGTTTCCAAAGGTAACTTTACCTCCATCAATACTTTTGATTTCATTGAAAAGTTCTTTGTCTCCTGTCATATGCCTTGAGCATCCACTATCTACTAGCCAAGCATTTTTGTGTATTGTGGACTAGAGGCATACCTATAGAATCACAATTCAAGTACGATTTTTAATTACCCAAATGAGTTTGGGTCCTTGGGGGTTAGCACATGAAGGTTCCCAATGAGCCTTCCTTATCTAGCAATGTTTATTTATGAGACCAATTTTCATACAATAATTACATTGTTTCGGTCTAAACTTGCTTTTTGGTCTTACAATGTATTTGAATGCCATAATTCTATTATATTGATTTTGAGAACAATGGCATGCACAATCATGATTAATTTGCATTTTTCTAGATGCATGCTTTTTATACATAAAGGCATGATTATTCTTTTTATGTATAGAAGGTTTAACTTGCTTATTTCTTGGTGTTGTTCTTGCAGGTGTGGAGATGTGAGGTTCTTTGGACTTGACAAATATGGTTTTGTGAGAAGATGATGTTGTGTCCTTAAATCCTAGACCATGTCTAATTAAGGGTGATCTTTGAGACACAATGAGAGTATCTAAGCTCTATTTACCTTTGTGAATTTTAGAAATTGAATTTCTAAGTTCCTCAACTTCATTTTTCAATGTATTATTTTCTCTTAACAATGAAGCTGTTGAGGGTCTTGATGAGTATTCATCTAATGACTTTTAGAGAGATTCATCAGATGATTTAAGCTTTATGTTTTCCTTTTCTAAACCATCTATCTTATTTTTTAAATTAGAGATGTTATTTCTATAAGTACTAAATTTACTTCTATATTTCTCTAATTCTATATTTAATTCTTCTAATAGGCTTTGCTCATCATCATCATCATCACTATCATTATTACTATCATTATCACTACTATCATTATTGAAAGAGTATGAGTGTAGTGATCTTACTTTATCCAAGACGTGATCCTCAATAGCCATGAAGCATAGGTTGACCTCTTCACTTTCATTATCGTCTTTTTCACTTGAAGAGCCTTCGTCATCCCATATGGCTTTGTGACCTTTCTCCCCATTGTCTCTTTGGTATTTGCTCTTATGCTTCTTGAGCCTTGGACATTCTGGTTTGATATGTCCTTTCTTTCCACATTCATAGCATTTTACCTCTTCCTTACTTCTTTCTGTATCATTAGGAGTTTGTTTGAGGTTTCTTTGCCTGAATTTTCTGGAGTTACTCATTTTCTTCTCGATGATTCTTTTTAATCTCCTTGAAAGCATAGCAATGTCCTCATTTTCATCATCACTTATTTCTTCATCATCTTCACTATCTTCTTAAGATTTTGAAGTAGAGGCTTTGAGTGCTAAGGGCTTTCTTTTCTCTGGCTCTGCTTCAAGCTCTCTATGTCTCTTCACTACCATCTCATGTGTGAGAAGTTTACCAATCAGCACATCAATATTCATGATTCTCATATCTTCATTTGCTTCTTCTATACCAGCAACTCTTGAACCATAGTCTTTAAGAGGAAGACTTCTCAGGATTTTATTGTTTACATCTTCCAAACTCATATGCTTCCTAAGTTTCCTCATTCCATTTATAATGGCTAGAAGACGGTTGGTCATGTCAGTGATTGACGCATTGGATTTCATCTTGAAGAGCTCATATTCTAAGGTTAGAAGTTGAATCTTCTTGGATTTGACTTGCTTAGTTCCCTCATGATAGTTCTCCAATGTCTTCCACATGCTGTATGTTGTTGAGCAGTGGTGTATTCTCCCACATTATTCAATTGATAATGAGCTTGATAGGATTGTCATTGCCTTCTTGTTTTTAAAATTTGCTCTTCTTTGAGGCTTTGTCCAATCATCTCTTAATAGGATTTCTTCTTCACCATCAGCTCCTCTTCTGGTTGGTGGTGTCCATTCTTTTCGTACACTATCCCAGACTTCAATTCTTTCACTATCCAAGTATGTCTCCATCCTAAACTTCCAATGGGCATAATTTGCTCTATCAAAGTAAGGTTTGAGACTTTGGAATTCTTCACTGCCCATATCTTACTCTTTACTAGCGCTTTTTAGGCTTCGATGCTAGACAAAGCTCTGATACCAATTGTTGCCCAGATATTTAAACCAAGAAGGGGGGTTGAATTAGAGTTTCAAAAATTAAACTATAAGGTGCGGAAATAAAAGATTAATTTTAGGAAGGATAGAGAGAATTTGACACAAGGATTTTTATAGAGGTTCGGGTGTTAACAAACCCTACTCCTCTCCCCAATCGCAATTGGGAGTTTCACTAACACACTAAATGTTACAATGGAGTTTTACAAGCTCACTCCCAACTATGGTGTTTCTCACAATGGCTCACACCTAACCTAGAAATCCCTTGTGTTTTAATGGCTCACACAATAACCAATTCCTTGTGTTTTACAGGCTCACACAAACAACCTTCACTTTTTATTTTTATAGGATCACACAAACAACCTTCACTTTGTGTTTTTACAGGCTCACACAAACAACCTTTTAATTTGTGTTTTGGAGGCTCACACAACTAACCCTTACAAGTGTTCTACTCTTAACCTAGAAATACCCAAAGCTCACTTGAGTAAAGATTACAGAGAGAACCACTTACAAATCTTAATTGCTCAATAAATGAAGAGCAAAAAATATTTTTACAGAGAATAGATTTTGTTCTCAAGGTATGAAAGTACAAATAGCTTGTAATTAGAATTAAATTTGAAGTATATGCTATTCTATTGTTATTCTCCTCATTCTCTTGTTCTTAATGCATAAATGACTTCCATTTATACTCCCATGGCTGTATATAGCCGTTGGGGTGCATTAAATACGAAACTAGCCGTTGTACCAACCAAAAAATCATGCCTGACATTTTTCTCTTTCATTGTTCACGGACGTGACTATGTTTGTCACGGGAGTGACATTTCTTCCCAAGTCATGACTGAAGTGGTGACCTTGGTCGTGAAGCTCTCTGGAATATTTTGACATATAGAGTCACGGGCATGACATACTCATTCACGGGCGTGACAAGCTTCCCAGCCGTGATTCAAGTGGTGACTTTGGTCATGAAGCTCTCTAGATGAAAATGCATGAATCTTCACAGGGGTGACACCTTTATTCATGGGGGTGACTGAAATGCCCACTTCACGGTTTATTTTTCCTTCATGGCTGTGAACTTCAAATGTTGGTTTTGGTAACGGTTAGCTCCTTTCACAAGAGTGACTCATAGAGTCACTGTAGTGAACATGCTACTTCTTGAATTTTGTCTTTCGAGGATTATTCTTCCAATCTCTATTCTTGCTATTTTAATCCTTGTCCTGTATAATAGACTTAAAAGACAAGTATGTTAAGTACAATATTGTTATTTTATTTGTTATCATCAAAATAATGGAAATGCCCCTCAAGGTTTAACACCTACCTAACTAGATTCTCTTTCGCCTTTTCTAGGTTCTCATTCTATTATTAATTACCATCTTGAATTATTTTAGTCAATCTATTTCTAGAATGGTATCATACTTAGAAAATAAAGTTTAAGTTAAATCTATTAGGAATTACACGAGCTCAACCCTCTATCACATTTTATACTTCATTATTTATTAGTTCACAAACTATATTCCTTTTAATTGGTAAATATCTATATTCTAGAAGTTCAATAACATCATGTGTTCATAACTTGTTACACCTGATTCTTTATTGTTTTATTAGCACTATCTCGGTTATTAGTCAAGCATATTCGGCCTTGTTCTAGAAAACTATAGCTTAATTATAAGTTGATAATTCTATAAACAGTTGTAATGGGGAAGATATCATGCTTAGTTCCATTGTGTTTTATTGACGATGTCTGGGTATTAATGGGTATGAGGATAAGATCAAGTTCCTTTGCCTTTTTCTTTGGAAAGTCTATCACAACTCTAGGTTTATCTCTTTTATTTTTTAGAAATAGTGGTCCACATCAAAGAGTAGTAGCTTATCAGAAACCTTTATGTCATTCTAATGCTAATGTATATGCATGTACTTGCCAAACTCTAGCCTTTACTAACCAGAACCGCCTAAACTTGGCTCTGATACCGCTAAATATGACACCCACTTACCCTTTTGTACCTCATTCAGATAAAGTGGTGCCTCTGACTAACTAACTAACTGGCATGTGTAGATCTTAAAGACATACAACATATATAAATCAACTCATAACTCAAAATGGGTCAAAATAGTCTTTATATACATATGTGAACTATACTTTATAGACTATAAATCGGTACATGAGTTATTTATAAACATATATTTTAGAGTTTTAAAACTATACATGATGCATGTAATATTTGATTTATGAGCATGACATGACTACCATTGTTACTATTACTGTTGCACTCCTCTAGTGGAATCACTAAATTTGCAACTATCTCAACTTGTATACTACCATTTATTTCTTGTTGCTATTTGCAGGAAAGAAAAATAACTCCCACGCTAAGTTTTAAAGTGGTGCAAGTCTTATAGTAACAGTTATTTAAAATATAATTTTGAAACTATACTTCATGTCAGTAAAATTTCTCAGCAAGAACAATTATAAATAAATATTTTCTTTTAAGATACAAGATTGTAAATGGATGCATCACACTATCGTTTAAAATATAAAAACTCATTTACATGTATATAACATATAATCATTTGGACTTCAAAGTTCATTTTACCAATGACATTGCATGTTCACAATCAATTTTCTCACTTATTCTCAGTCTGAATTTTAACTTCGATCATATTGCTTCTGTTTCGTTCACAAACACGCTCAGTTTTCCATTAGTCCGACACATTTAGTTGTGAAATGCATGTATCGATCAGGGCCTAAACTGGCGAACATGATAACCTATATGTTAATTTTTGAATTTTCTTTTTAAATGAATTGTGTAATATTTTAATGAGAATAATGTGCATTTAAGCTATTATTGCAAGGGAAAGTGTATTGAGATGTTAGACATGGATAATTCATATAAGAGAATGAGAAACTTGACATTTAAATGAGAATTATTATGCGCAATACTCTGACTAGAAGTAGAGCTAGGAGAGATGACATGATGTTGAGGGTTTTATCATACAAATAGGCCTAGGTTGGTTAATAAAAGAACAAAGTTGTACAATTAAGGGTAAGACTCAAATGAGCTCTCTTCAAGATGAAATGGATTTAATCCTGGTTCCTTAAACAGGTGTCTAAAGTGGCTTTGAGTGAGTTTTAGACTATATGTATCCATTTTAGTCTTATCTAAAGTTAGTAGTCAATGATATCAAGAAATAGGTGGTTATGAGCTTTATTAATTCTAGAGATGCAAGTAATATATATGTGATGTAAATATGAGAAATGTTTCATAAATTGTGGCATGGTATGAACAATGAGATATTTTATTAAGTACATGATAAAACTCATATGTTCATGCCTATATATTGGCATGTATAATTAATGTTCATGCATACACTTGTTATTATATTGTTATATACAATTAAATGAGGTAAGCTTAGTATGTGGATGTTTTTTCTTTCACACATAGTTTGGAATAGTACATAGGTTTGGATAAAAAAGACGCCCAAAAGAGAGCAAAAGACAATCACTTCGGGGGTTAGTGATATACTCAAAATTATTTTGTAAACCTTTGTGCATGTATTAGCCCTAATTCTATAATTTTTGAGTTTTAAATTTTTAAATTTTGGCATTGTTCTTTATTTTATATTTTTATCAATGTCATTATAGCCATGATGTATAAATGAATTTTAAATTTAACAAGTTTTTATTTCATACGTTATAATATTCTTTCATGTAATTGGAATGGTTTCTGATTATGTGAAGGGATATTACATTTTTTTTTGTCGGTAATATATTTTGTGATACTTTTGGTATTCCTAAACACTATAAGAAACAACAAGAAAAGCGATTCCTGCATAGCGATGTCATTAACATATAAGCAATAATAAATTAGGATAGAGAAATAGCAACACCATTAACGACATTTTTGCAACGCAAGAATCACTTAGCGACACAAGTATGGTGTCAATAAAGTTAGCATCAAAAGTTGACGGTAATATTAGCGACGCATGCGCTTCTATGCATCGCTAAATGAGGTGCCAATAGGGCAACATTTACACATAGTTTAACTAAGGAAGTGTGGCATCACTAAACCATGCATGAAAAATCAAAACTGTGAACTAGTTAACCATTTCAAATAGCAACGTGTGGGGCGTCACTACACTTTAAATGCAAATTCAAATAATATATATTAAAATAATTATAATTTCTAAATTAAAATAAAATTAAGTTGGCTTCAATAAAAATGCAATTTAAATAATATATCTTAAAATAATGAAAATATCTAAAATTATTGTGTCGCGTCCATGCTATCTACATCACTCTCTTCTCTACCTCGTATTGTTCTTCTCAGTTCTCCAGTATCCGCTGATCATGCCCTAAGCTCGACAATAGCAACTCTAACTCTCTCTGAGTCTTTTCTTCATCATTTCACTTATCAACTTTGCTTCTCTTCTACTTGCAAGCCTTTCAGACATGTTGTTGCCATGGTTGGCTCTGGAACTGTGAGTTCCTTCTTCTGCCCGTAGCCATTCATGCCCATTTCCACTATTTTTGTTTCAGTCAACAAAGGAAAATCAAAGAGAAAAAATGATTTTGATGAGGGAAATTCCAAGTTATAGAAGAATTCAACCAAGAAGTAAGAAAAATTAGAAGAAAAAATAAGAAAAGAAAAGGAGGAGAGAGCAAATATTCATGGGGGTTCGGCTAACTTTGAATTTTTTTATAAGGTGAGTGAAATTATCTCTTCCACTTGAATCTCTTTTGAATTTGTGATGGGTTTGGGTTGTTTTTGCTTTTGAATTTTGAAAATTGGACAAGAAAAGAAAGGAATTGCAATTGATGAAATTAAGCTAGAATTAAGTGAATTAATTGTATAAATTGATTCAAATTAGGAAAAAATGAAATTTTGGTAAAGAAAATGGTAGACCTGTGATCATGAGATGTTGGGGCAGATTTAGGAGCCATGAAACTGTAACCCAGATGAGGCTTTTGAGGTTTTTGAAATCTAATAAAAATAGTTCAATTAAACATATTAATTAGTAAAAATAGTAAAAGAAAATTAAAAGCTAGAATTGGATGAACAATATATTGAATTATGGTGATTGACAAATGAATTTTGTGTAATTGTGAAGTGAATTTACTGCTAGATTTGGACTGAGTTGGGGCAGCAATCTGGGAGAGGAAAGAAGGAAAGAACAAGCAAGTCAGGAAAGGAGAAAGGAAGGAGAAATAGTGTTGCCAAGGTAAGTGTTTCTATGGAAAAAGAAACTTATTTGACCAAAATTAACAATTAAATGGCTTAACAATTGTTGAATTGAATTAGCATTTTAAAAATGTTGACGAGTAAGTGTGTACTTTATTGTTATCCATTGTATGCAAGAATGAATAGTGGTATTTGTAACTTAAATATATGGTTGAGTTAGGTATAAACTTGGAAGATTAATATAATATCCGCTAATTTAGGCTCCGAGTCGCATGTGTCGCAAAGTTAACGCGTTTGATCGATCGGAGTCTAAATTCGGATTTTTACAAAAATTGATCAAGTAATGGCTAAATTAAATGATAAATGCCTAATTAAGTGATTATAAAGTTTTAAAAAAGTTGATTTACGGCAAAGGACTAAATTGCAAAATTTGATAAGTTTTGGGATCAAATTGCAATTTACCAAAAATTGGAGGATTAATGAGATTAATTATTAATCAACATATTAATTTTGGGGAAATTTTAATAGGTTTGGCCGGCCACTCAATGAGGAAGAATGAGATTAATGGGTTCATTAAGCCTAATGTCAAAAAATGGTCAAATGATGGGTCCCACATGAAGACTTTTTGGGTACCCTATTTAATGCCTTCTTTTCTTCTTCTTCTTCTTCTCTTTATTTTTTGCCTTCTTATCTCTCTTTTCTACCGGTCATTCCAGCCCCATTTCCTCCATAGCCAATCTTGATTTCTAGAGAGAGAAAGGAAGAGAAGAGAGGTAAAAGAACAAGAACAAGTGATTTTCATGGTCCATAACTCCTAAGGAAGTTGGAAATTCGTAGCAAAGGTCTGAGGCAGAAAGAGATTTCTCTTGTAGTGAGTGCTATTGTGTTAGGCATAGGTTATCTAATTTTTGCAATTTTTCCTGCTTTAAAATATAAAATACGTAAAGATTTTATGTAGCGGAAATGAATATAAAATAGTATAGTTAAAAGCAGAGATGGAAGAGATAAAAAGAGTTCAGTGGTATGGTATCAATATCGGTTTCAAATTAGTTATAGATAGTTACCAATTTCTTAAAGTTTCCTCCACAAGCAGAGCAACAATTTTCAAATTGTTATAGATAGTTACCAATTTTTTGCAATATATTTTATTATAGAAAATGCGAAGAATTCAAAGTTTTCTTGATTGTGCTTGGTATTGGGCGTTTCTTTTACTGCCCAAGCCTCAAGAATTCAAAGTTGGTTTTAGTAATTAAGATTTCTTTTTTCTCTGTCCCATAAAAATTTACTTACTTTTAAAAATTTTAAATTAATTAATTAATATGATTGAAATCTAATGCTTTCGTACATTAAATAGGGACTTAATTTATAAAACTAAGATATTACTACATAATTTTCAGAACTTCAGTACTAAAATTTCCAAAAACACTTGACATTTAACAATCAAATTTTTAATTTTTAATTATTCTCTATTAAATTATTTCAGAATATACTCTCAACTGTAAAAATGAACAAACAAATACTTCGTTTATGATAATGACTTTTTTAAATGTTTGGCTTTATTTATTTTAGTTTTTATATTACACAAAATAATATATGAAAATAAAATTATTATTTCAAGTTGAATAATATGCTTAACTTTATTTAAAAGTATAAGTAAACATAGACCCGCAATTTATGAATATACTATTAATTATTTGCTTAATTTTGCTTTCTTTTTATTAAAAAAAATGCAAAAAGACATTTGATTGCTCTTAATAATACATATCTAAAGAATATTGCATGAGTTGGTTTGATTTTAGTTATGGATATATTATATTTTTCAAATTAGAGTTAACTCTTTAATTCGTTTTGTCTGTTAGAGGGGTTTGATATAGAGTTAATGTTAGAGGCCTCGATTAGCTTCAAGATTTTGATTTAAGGGCTCAATTAGACCCAAAATTTACTTTTAGGATCGATTTAATTTTTTATCTAAAAATTTGAACTTTAATTGTACCTTTGCCTTTAGTTTTCTCACAAAGCACATGCTAACACTCAACTCCCAAATCTCGATGTGAAAATTATTGAGGAATTAGTAATATTTTGTATAAATGTTAAACACTATAAAATGTATTAAATTATATCTATTATTTTCAAAAACATAAAAATAAATGTTTATGGGTTGTGTTGTGTTGATAGAAAATCACTACATAGCAAATTAAATATGATTAGGAATCTTTAATTTTCAAAATTAGCTCTCTAATTGCAGTCAATCAAGTGACCAAAGTTCCTCATCCCAGTCCACTGTAAATTCCTCTATAAATCCAGAATATTCAAAATTAAATGGAGGAGGTAAAGATGACTATCAAGGAGCAGATAGAGGAGCAAGTTTCCAGTTGATACTGTGAATTTGATGTATTTGTTTTTTTTTTTTACTTGTACTAGGATTTTATTATTGTATTAAATTTTAGACAAAACAATGAAATTTGGATTATAATGAATGTTAAATAGTGTGAATGTAATCAATTACATGCTATCTAGATATTCTTTTATTTATACATAGGTTATTTCATATCGAAAGTAATTATTTTGAAAATGACAAAAAAAATTTAAAATAATATTTTTATTTTATCACACCATAGTGACGCCAATATGCGTCGCTAACCTAGTGACTCCATTTTTTCGTCGGTAATGGTGTTGCTACATGGGTCGCTCTTCATTTCTGTTGCCAACCTTTGGCGACGATATTGTAGCGCGACCCTATTGTGGCGTCGCTATTTCAGGATTGTGACTCTAGTTTTTAGATGCATCCTAGGCGACACCATTTTCTCCTTTAGCGACACCATTTAAGAGTCACTATTTTGTTAAATTCTTGTGGTGAAATAAATTTTCTAGTATCACTAAACGTATATTTTGTTGTACTGGGTGAATTTAACATCCATTTTAAGCATGAAAATTCCATACTAAGTTCAAATTTATATATTATTTATTAGTTTCTTTCACTGTAAATTCACTTGCAGGAAATTTTAGTATCACTACATTAAAGCGGATTGTTATATTATGATTCATATTATTTCTTTAGTATGATTTTGTAATTATTGGTATTTGCTTTTTAGAAAAAGTAAAAAAGGAAAATATAATAAATTCATTAAAGTTTTCTATTTACATTTGTGCATCAATACATGGATTCATGAAATAATTTGTGAGTTCATTATTTTAAAAAACAAAAAATTGAATGCACAACTAACTTTTAGAATTTGTATTCAATATTTAAATTGGTTCTCAAATTAAAACGTGATAAATTAAATTTATATTAAAAAAAACTCTCAATATTTGAAGACACCTGTATAAAAATTACTAGTCCTACTAGACAATATGCAACATTTATAAAAGATATATGCTCAATGCATTTCCATTAACTGAAGCGAGGTATTTATACAAGGAGAGATTCAAGTAAAGTAGAAAATTATATTTCTAAATACAATAATTTTTCCATACAAAAATGATATTTTTAATAAAATTAAATTGGAGAGTTTAATTGTATAAAATTTATAAACTTCAAAGAAAAAATGCTTATTTATATTTTTTTTTTTCCAAACCACATAATGCATGCAGTGCATGTTGGTGCCATCAATTCTTGAAGCAATATTATGGTTAATGCAAAACAAATAAAAAAAAATAACGCGGTGAACACAAATGCGTTTATTAAGTTTTTGCTTGTGACCAAATTCAATGAATAGATCTTTGTGAAATAATTAAATAAGTAAAACATGTGCCTTCAATTCATATCACGTGGCCAACGTAAATGCATTAACTTTTGCTTTGTAGTACAGACTGCTATCTTTTTAATTTTTTTTTTTCTAATTTTACTCTTACCTTATCCTTTTTTAAATGTCATTTTATAAAAAGAAAGACAAATTTGTGAATTGATTAATTAGGAGAGAAAAAATTTAAAAATATTTTTTCTTTTCTAATTAACTAATTATAAGGTAAATATTGAAAAATATATAAAAACAAGTGTCATTAACATTTTTCTTTATAAAATTAACGAATTATTCTTATATTTTTTAAGCAATTATTCTTGTCTTGTTATCTCTACAGTATTTACATTTTTTTCATCTATTTTAATTAATATTAATCAAATACACGTATTTGATTTTTTACAAAATTGAGATTATATAATAATTTTCTTAATTTTTATACAAAAACCTAAAACAACATGTAAAAAAGAACGTACGTGGGAACTAAATTCCCATATGATTTCGGGTAAAGTAAGTAGAACTCATGATATGAAAATAATTTAAAAAATTAATATCTACATATTTTTGTAGGGAACTTCTAAGTGAGTGAAAGAAAAAGAGTATCATAAATATGTAAAGAATTTAAATAGAATGTTAGTTTTTTTTTTCTTTTTGAAAATTGAATTAAAATGTTAGTTAAAACTGATTAATCGGTCAATTCAATATATGGTCCTGATTGGAGTGATATACACTTACGTTAAAATTTAATTGAAATTATTTTATTATAAAATCTATTTATTTGCAATAAGTAAATTATATGAGTTCTAATATTTATTTAAATTTTGTTATTTGAATAATTAAATATTATCGTTATACTGTAAGCTTGTTTATTTTCTCCATTAAAGCATGCGCAGCAGGTCCGTCCTTGATATAAAACTAGACACTACTTTTTGCTTTACGATTTAGTTCAACTTTTAAAACTAATTGTTTATACTATTTGATAAAATTAATTGAATTATCACTGTTTGAATATAAAATTAATATTACTGATATAATTTATTTTTAAAAAAATATATATTTTTATGATATATAAATAAATAAATAAATCAAATACAATGATTATTTGATATAATTATATATTTAATAATTAAAATAATAACAATAATTAATTATAAATAAAATTTTCAACAAATACATATCTATAATTTATTAATATAATATATTTTATTTTGATGATGTATGTTTACTTTTTATAAAAAAAAAATCATAAATGATGTATTTTATTTTAAAGATATTAATTTTGCCATTTTATTAGAAAAAACTTCATCTATTTCATTAAATTTCTCAAATTGAGTTTTTTCAATTGGCAGCTTCAATTCTTGCTAATTACTTTAATTCAGTTATTTGACATTAAGAAACTATCAGCTGCATGCAGAATCTAAATCAAAGGCCTCCATATAAGGTTTGGGAAAGTCTGCTTCCATCCATCGTACCCTCTGTGAAACACAAGAAAACTTATCTTCTTTCGTAGCTGTACCAGTACTACACAAACTCAACATTAATTTCCCATGGATTTCATTATTTTTTAAAAGTTTTTTGTTTTGTTTTGTTTTTAAATTATATTAGAATCTCTTTCATTTAAAAAAATAATTAGTATAATTTATAGCTAGTATTAAAAAAAACACGGTTAATTGTAATCCGAATGCCGTACATGCTATGATTTATTGTTATATATTACAATTAACGCTAGCATAAAATTTTACTTTTCGGCTTGGAGATAATTAAGATTGCATAATTGCATTTAACCGAAAAAAAAAAAACATTTATTTCAATATAGAAAAACCACTCTCTAGATGATAGCTACTAAGCTAGGTTGAGATGGTAATTTACTTAGCTGACAAGCAGTTCGACTAATTAAGTTTATTATTTAAACATATATAGTCTTAGAGAGCTGATAATGAGGTAAAATTTAAGTGAAATGGTTCTTCAATGGTATGAGGATAAACTTCGGGTCCTCCGCCCCACAGTAGGTCGGCAAACTGTTGATTGGCTGCGTCGGTGTTATGGCCACCATCAAAGAACACATATTCACTTGGGTTGCTGCAAGCATTCTTCGGATGAGGATTCTGATCAGGCGGCTGCACGTCATCGCAGTCTATTGTCGTTACAGGAGCACTAGATTCTCGCAAACATGGACTGTCCCCAATCTTAAAACCTTCACGTACAATTAATACAACAGATTTAATGTACAATTAATTAATTAATTAATTAATAATAATAGTAGTCATATCACCGGTAAGCCATCAACAGATCCTTCATATTATGCAAGATAGTATTTTAAGTGTTAAAAATTATATTTAAGGGGATTTGCTCATCTGGAAAAATAATAAAAGTTTATAATTGTGGATAATTAAGCTAAATCTAAAACGGGTTATGACATTTTAGAACTAAGTATTGCCTCAAAGCATTACATGTTGTCAAAGTCCACAAACTGATCCCAACAGACCTGACGCTCGATCGAGGAAACCATGTGACTATTGGGATGAACCACTTGCATAAAGACCACCATTACACTTAATTAAAATATTACAGGAATTACACAGGGGGCGATGTTCTTGACCGTGTCTTATATAAACCTGTTAATTGCTCTAGACATTAATTTATTCGTTGTATCTTGTGGGACGCGAAGGATCTGTCGAAAGTTTACCCAAGACTAATAGCATTAGATTCATTGGTATGCCTTGTTTTTTTACTGGTCTGTATCACTAAGCTAAAGATTATTGGTAATTGGTAGGCCTTTAATTATTCCTACAAAATAATTAATACTGCACGTACCGTATCTTTCAGGATCTCTGATTCTTAGTCGAAGGGCAGTGAAAAATTCAAAAATTGAGTAAATAAATTCAGAGAATTCCACAGTATTCTGAATGGAGTCAGCCATTTTATAGAGGGTATCATTATGGAGAGATGCAAGTGTCATGGGTATTTCCGCACATCCATTGCCAGAGATATTCTTTTCTTCTTTAATCATTGGTAAGCAACCAATGGGTGATACTGTCTGAAACATAAATTTCCTTGCCCCCTGCTTGTACATTTCCTGTAAAAAAATTGTTAACATTTAGCGATATCTACAAATTTAAAATCAATATATATATGTATATAACAGTAATACCTTGGTTACATCTGACAAGTTGCCAATGACATGACCAACATTGGCTTGCAATTCTCTGAACTAAACGTAAAATAATCATTACCACCCATGCTTATTAGGTAAACAGCTTCCTTCAGCCTTTTACTGGCTTCTTCTGGGCCCAAAATTTGGATCCAATTGGCAGTAAGATTTGTAAAGTTGGCGTACTGACCTCGTATGTTAATCTGAAACACAATGTTGATACCATATGCAATCATTAAATAATAATAATAATAATATTAATAATAATAAATGGAGATTAAATTGCATTGTCGATCTAATTGAAAGAAATGACAAAAGACTTTCTGCCAGTTGTACAAAAAAAATATTGAATAAAAGAGTAAACAGAAATATTTACATGAATTGACTCTATCATAAGTCCATCTGTCTGGATAATTATTAAATAGCTTACCGATGGAAATGGGTGGATATCGAGAACACCAGAACCACCTGAAGCGAAACTAGCACCATGGGTAAAATCTGCAGATTGATTCTGATACGGTGGAATATAAGGTAGACCCAATCTGTGAGCTGCATGCAAAGATTTAAATATGGTTTTAAAAATACGCATTATTCAAACATCTGAAAAAAAAAAAAAATAATAACAAGCTCAACTGTCATACATAAACAAACTAGGATACTATATTTATTTTCAGAACTTACACTTGAATTCAGCCAGATTATTGTAAATAAATTAATAACAAAAAAATAAAAATCTTGATCTATAAATTAATTACCAATAAAATCTGGAGAAACTCGACCATCAGAAAATCTTCCAGTGGGATGGTGAAAGTGAGTCATGCCATAAGGGCAATAACCTGAAGAACCTTGTACAGGTTCCAACAAAAAATAGTTTCCAGGATCGTACAAAGAGTCTCCAAAGATGAAGAAGTAATATTCAGCATAGCAGCTAATCGGATTCGCAATCATAACACCAATACATAAACTGATAACACAAAGGAAATAACCTATACTTGTTGCCATTTTATTATATCGAAGCTTATACAATGTATTTTCCTTCTTAGTCTGGATTTCGCTGCCTTACTCTCACCTGCTAATTCTTGACCGCGGTTGATAGTTCTCTCTCTGTTGTATTAAATTATTAATCCAAATTACAAAAAGTTGTGCTTCAGTTGGCAAAACATGTTGAGTTTGTGAAGAAAAGTTATCAAATTTGAATGCCATTAAATACATAACTATAACTAAGTTCCGAGCATGAAATAGGTAAAAATACATATAGTTTATACACACAAAAAAAATAGATTAATCTGAATTGTTCAATTCTCTTCAATTTGTTCCCTTGGTATCCAACTAATTAATGCAGTGTTATTCCAATATCTTGTTGGTTTTTCACTTTCTCATCAGCTATTCAACCAGATAACGATAGAGTTTTATTTGGAGAGTTATTTAAGTCGGGCTTAATAATTATTATATAGCATTGAATCAAAATTGCCTTAACTATTTTAGAATTATCCTTGTTATTTTTTTATATTTAATTTTTTTTAATGCATCCCTATATTTATTAATGTGATATTTTTATTTCGACGATCTTCTTTAAGAGCAATTGACCTTATCTGATTGTTACTTATTAAAGGCCTACCCTAATTATCGTTTGTCAAATATGGGTGAATTTTCTACTTATTCATCCTTTCTTAAGTCTCTTACAGTTTAGATAATATGATATATTTCTACTAAGCTGGACTTGAATCGATTTTTGTCTATCAGTACTCCAAAATACTTCAGAATTAAATTATTCATAATTATATATAGTAACTATACTAGATTCTTATTTCAAAATTGTATTATTCCAATCATTTGCCCATGTACATTATAAATTGGATTTAGACATCAAATTCACTTACTAATAACGACGTTGTTTTAATAAAGCCAGAAAGACCAGGAAAGGAAAGATATGCTTTGTACATAAATGATTCATTACTAACTTCATGCTTTTTATTTGGTCCAAACTGATGAAATGCGTAATAAATGCCTCTTTTCAAGTCTCAAGAATCAGTTCAAAAATCATTAAAAAATACGTGAGTATATATATATATAACCCATGTTTTTCAAGGAAATTTTACACCAATGATTAAAGAGGAGAAAATTTCTTAGTTTATTGTAATTAAGAAAAAAATTATAAATTTATGATATTTTTTTAAAAAAGTTCTGGATTTAGGGTGGTTTAATGTAATAAATTATAAATTACATGTGCGCTAATTGAAATAATGCACCAGCCCTGTTGAATGGCAAGAAGCTGGTTAAAAATGGTGGGAACAGCGTACCAAGTCTTAGCAAACAAGCGGGCTCTATCAGAAGTAAATACCTGCAAACAAGCGTGATGCATGTTAAAGTAAAACTCTGATTAGATGGCTAAATAAATCTAGGGAACATGATAAATTTTCTAATCTTATTCAAAAGTGAACCACATGTAAATTATGAAAGATTATGCAGGCAGCAAAACCAGAGTGTCTCAAGACTTTTACCCTTATTTTAATTAATAAAATAATTGATAAAAAAAATTCAGATTTATACTCAATTCAAATGACGTACAAACTCACGTCTGAAAATTGCCCAAAATGAAAAATAGAAATCCAAAATATCCTAAACTTAGAAATTTTTTATTTTTTATTCTAAATTTATAAAATAATTTTTAATTTACACCAAACTAATCATTTCCTTTTAAAAGGGCCATTGTATGAAAAAAAAAAAAAAAAAAAAGAGGACCATGTGCAAAAGTGTTAGGAATAAAAATCTCATATCATTAATTAACATATGAAAAATGGGAAGGATTTTCTAAAAGTATTTCCAATAAACTTTTTAATTCAATTATATTTTTTATTTTAAAGAGTCATTTCATTAAAAAACAATTCAATACATTTTCTACTTTTAAATTCTAAAAAGTGAAATTTTCTATTCTAATTATAATTTGGTAATTAAGAAAGGATGAAAATTGGGCTTTCTTGAAAGATAGTTCTTGCTCGTGGGTTTGATAGTGAAGATGTGATGAAAAGTGGTGATAGGTTTTTAAGGAGAACAAGCGGTCATTTTTGTTTTTAAGCCTCCGACACCATGTAGAAATTAATTGTATGTGTATTGTATGAATGAGGCATTTAGTCAATATATACAGTGACGTACACGAAGCGATAGAGATGGGTACAATATATAAATACAAAAAACAAAATATAGATAAATAACTAATGGTACAAACAAATAAATAATGCCGGATTTAGTAACATAGCTAATAAAATGCATGCAGATCATGTAGGTCCGCTACCAAAAAAATATTAATTTTTAGTTTAATTGATTGATTATTTTAATTTTTTATAAATTATTTTTTCAAATTTATTTTAAAAAAAATCTATTTATATGTTTTTCTTCAAAAACAATTTTTAATTAAAATTTTAAAAAATAAAAATATTTTTTTTCAAAAAAACACATTTTCTAAATGTAATATTAAAGAGAGCCTTATTTATTTAAATTTTATCCCAATTTGATACACTTTCCAATCTATCTAATAAATTAAGAGAACATTATAATTTTCAATTATATTCTTTCCAGTAATTCTAACTTTAGGGCAATTATATGCCCATTCTCTTTTTTAAATATTATAATTTTCAATTAATTTTTAATAATGCTATAAATTTAATTTTATGATATATCCTTTGATAATTGGTTTGAAAAGGAAAAAGAAAACTTAGTTACATTAACGCATGTTTTAAATGGAGAAAAAAAAATTGAATACGAAATTCATTATTTGCTTGTGATTAAACTTTACTTTTAATGATTTGGCGGAAATATAAAGAAAACATAAATAATATTGTTCCTGCTATAAGTGGATCTTAATTTGCATGAAATTAATTTCCTTATTTCGTAGGGTTGAGGATATATTTTTATCTCTATGATATTTTTTTATTATATTATAATATTAATAGTTTATTATATTATAATATTAATATTTATTATACCTGATTTACTACTTATTTGTACCATTTGTTAACCGGGTATATCTTATAAACTGTTAGTTGCACCTATCACTTATTCCAAGGGTGCTTTATTGTATATATTCTGGCTGCATGCCCTAATAATAATTAATCAATTCTTCAAATTCTATAGGTTTAATGATAAATTGTTGAATAATAGTTAGTGATATGATAAATTTATCCACATAGAAAAAGCGAAGAAAGATTGTATGGATTTATAAATAATTTTACACAAAACAAGTTAAATTTGGTTTGTGGAAAATTTTGAAGAAAATTTTCAAATTTAATATATATTTAAATATCAAATATTGACACTTGGGAATTAAAAAAAGAAAATAATTAATTTCTTTTAGTTTAATATTTTTATATCATTGTATTGTTTCAAGAGATAACGAAGGAAGCCCATTGTCGCTTGTGCAAGGAGGTGTCACATGCGTGATGGGCTCCAGCAACCTATTGTCGTGCGCGACAGACACCAACATTCCATTGTCGAGCACATGAGGAGGCATCGCACGTGCGACAGTGGTATAATAGTTAGTTGGTAATTTATAACATTCAGAAACTACATGTATCAATTCCAAAAGGTTATGTTCCTCTAGAATGACTATTTGTAACCTATAAATATATGTTTTAAATCATAAAATGAAATATAACTTTTCTTCATTCTCATTTTCATTTTGCAATCGAATTCCAATTCTCTATACCATTCTTTAATAAAATTTTGTGAGAATTTACTAATTTTTTTGTTCATAAATTTTGGTTTTGTTTTTATTATGTTGAAGAAAAATTGCCATAAACTCAATCAGTAACTTAGTGGAGGTAATATTTTCTTAAGGAGAGTGTTTTACACAATCAAGACAAATTTAAATTAGTCTTCATTGTACATCAAATTTTCTAACAATCTTAAGGAAATATAGAAAGCATTGAAGGCTACTGAATCAAAGTCCAATTTCAATAAGATGTTCTAGCCCAACGCATTTCGTTTAGATCAATTTGATGGGACAAACTTCACAAAATGGGAAAACAAGTTGCTTTTTTATTAACCTAATTGAGTGTCACTTATCTTATATGTGGAGATGTTCAAACCAATCTTGAACCAACTAAAGATATCAAAGCAGCAAGGCAACAACGCGAGGAAGATGAAGTACGATGCAGAGGTTATATTCTCAATGCACTTTCAGATAAGTTATATGACTTGTTCTGCTCTAAAAATTCACCACGAGAAATACGGAATGCATTGGAGAATAAATATACTTCCGAAAAGCAAGGTACAAATGGATTTATTTGTATGGAATTTTTTTAGTTTCTAATGGTAGACAATAAGTCTATCATGGACCAATTTGATGAGTTACTTATCCTAATTTCTAGACTCAAAGATTTAAAAGTGGAAGTATCATATCAACTTCAAGTGCCTGCTATTGTTGTAAAATTATCATTCACTTGGAATGATTATAGAAAGAAAATTTTGCATACTTTCGAAGATTTCACTATTGATCATATTATAAAGCATATTCGGATTGAAGAAGAAACTTGTAATCGCAAGAAAAAATTTACTTTAAAATTTGATTCAAAAGTGAATAATGTTGAGTCTAATACAAAAAAGGAGGAAATATCTCAAGGAATAAAAAGCAATATTTAGAAACTTTAAATGATTCCTCGAAAAATAATAAAACGAATAAAACTTGTTACTTATATGGTAAGAAGCGACATTTTAAAAAAGAATGTTGATTTTATAAAAGGGTTAAAGATCGAGGGAAATGCTGGTTAAAAGAAGGTCAATGTTGTTGAACATCCACCATTTCCAAATGATATTGTAGCCATGGTTGCTAAACTTAAAGATAATATGGTTACCGAATGCAACATGACAACAATTGAAAAATCCAATGATTGGTGGTATGATTTCAGTGTGACTGTCCATATTTGTAACAACAAAAATATGTTTAAAATATATGGAGAAACAAAAAAAATGACATGGTCTTAATGGGGAATCATGATACGACTAGAGTGCTTGGAAAGGGAATTATAGAGTTGCAATTCACTTCTGGTAAAAGATTGATTTTAATGAATGTTTTTCATGTTCTAAATATTTGAAAGAACTTGATCTTAGCAAGTATGCTATGCAAAAAGGGATTGAAGGATGTCCTAGAGGCTGGAAAACTTATATTATCAAAAAATGGTGTATTTGTAGGACAGGGTTATTCATGTGATGGCATGTTCAAATTAAGTATTAATAAATTTGATGTTTCTAATTATTCTCTTGAGTCTCTTTTAAACTTATGGCATGCACGTTTATCACATGTGAATTCTAAGTCATTAAATTTATGACTAAGAATGGATTAATCTCATGTGAAAATGAAAACTTTGGAAAATGTAAAATATGTGTACAAGCAAATATGAATAAGAAACATTTTCCAAAGAATGAAAGGTAAACTAATTTTCTTGAATTAATTCATTTTGATATTTGTGAATTGAATGGTCATTTAATAAGAGGAGGAAATAGATATTTTATAACTTTCATAGATGATCATTCAAGATATAAAAATGTGTACTTGATGACATCAAAGAATAAAGCATTTGAGAAGTTTAAAGATTATAAATTGTTGGTTGAAAATCAATTGGGAAAAAAAACTAAAATCCTACAAAGAGCTAGGAGTGGTGAATATTTCTCAATTGAATTTTCAAGCTATTGCGAAGAAAATGGTGTAATTCATCAAACAAGTGCACCATATACTTCACAAAAAAATAGTTTGGCTGAAAGAAATAATAGAACATTAGTAGATATGTTAAGTGATATGTTTATGCATGCAAAGCTACCAATGAATATATAAGGAGAAGCATTATTGACTACATGTCATGTGCATAATCAAAGACTTGCCCATATAAAGAATGGAAAGGTAGAAAGCCAAACTTGGATTATCTTAAGGTGTGGGATTGTTTATCATATTATAAAGTTTTTGATCCTAAAAGAACTAAATTAGGACCAAGAGCTGTTAGAGGTATCTTTGTGGGATATGCTGAAAATTCTAAGGCATATAGAATATTAGACATAAACTCTAATGTTATTATTGAGTCTAGGGATGTTGAATTCTTTGAAACTAGATTTCTAAATGATTCAAGTGGTAATCCATAAAAAGAAAATGATATTGATGGAAATTTAACTCATGACACTAGTTTTGATTCTAATTCTTCTTTGAATTTTAAAAGAAAAACTTTAGAGCCTTCTAGTGAACCTAGGAAAAGTCAAAGGGCATAAAAATAGAAGAGTTTGTGATTAGAATATATTTCTTCACAATCAATAAGATTCTTCCTAGTTGAAGAAAGTAGAAATGAAGTAACAAATAAGATACCCATGGTTCTAAACTTGGATGAAGATCTAAAGACTTATAGTGAAGCTATTGTTAGAGAGGTGTCCTAAAGGCAATAATCTTAGGCACTTGATGTACTCATTTATTATTAATAAAAGACATTTTCATTATATGGTATTCATTTCATATGAATTGATATAAATCTTAAACCGTTTAATGAAGTCCTTAATATGTAACACAACATGTAGGAATTCATGATGAGATTTCTATCATGTGCAATTGTGTTTATACCCAAATTATCCCTAGTCAAAGATTAACAAAATGAGTCATTTTGAATCCGGATAGATTAGCACATGTTATATTTCTTGACTAGGTCAAACAACTGATCTCATAAGCTGAAAGTATGAGATGTTTAAAGTTAACATGTGGATGTCTGCTAAGAGTAGCATATACATTAGATGACCTACTATGAGATAGTCATATGAATATCTATTTAATGTCAGTGATAGTATCATCATAGCAATGGTGTAAGTATCATTAGACTTGAGATGCTCAAGGTTATCTTGGATACTGAATCATATATTTTGACTCCATTCCTTATTGCATCTGAAGAGCTCACTCATAGGGTGGTGATTGGGTATAGCATGAGGTATTCAAAGGTAGTTGAGTAGTCAACAAAGGATTCATCACTCCTGATAGAAAGAGAGTATACATATGGCTTCTTGTAGAGATCATTATTCGGAAATCATTGGCCAAACATAGACATGTCTTGAAGAAGGTCTTCAAAGACATATCTGATCAGAGTAATGAATCTGATTGACAAAAACTAAATATTATTTAGACGAGATATGATGTAATTAATCTAGTGAAAGTTGACACACAGTCCATGCTCTGAACCAAATGAGGTATAGAATGGTGAAAGGATGAATTGCATGGTAATTGTCTATGAAATGGTTACTTTTTGATCAATTGAGGGTCATGATGGTTTATTAGATACTGCTCATGATCTACTTGAATCTTGTGATGATTTGAGCTGCCAACATAACTAGAAACCTAATGGGTCACACGCATAGAAGGAATGAAGGAAATGTGAAATGGGCCTTAGATTGGATCCCGGACATGAGAGAGAAATGATTTAGCCATGAATCATGTGTCACAGTGATGACAAAGGTTGTCATGCCCATCATAAAGGGGAGTCACAATCGTGACACTACTATTCATGGTTGTGAAAGCCCCGATATTAGCTTTTTCGATTTAGGTTTTTTTTTTTTATTTTGAATGGAACTCCTATGCATGGATTTCATATGTCCAACCCTAATATGATTATAGGAAATATAAATAACCCTTTTAAAAGTCAAATTCAAAGTTGCAATCTTAAGGAATAAAAAGCTATTCTCTCTTCTTCTTCTCTTTCAAGTTGAAACACCATATTTACCACTTTGATTCTTTGACACCCCATTTCCCATTGAGGTTGTTTCTTCCGCTCCTTTTTATGGATTACCATTAGAGACAATCTAGCCTTGGATTGTTGTGGTTTGAAACCTAACTTAAATAAAAGGCTCAAAACTTGGAAGATTGAAAAGAAACAAACAAGGTTATCAACTTATTCCATATTGATGGTATGATCCAATTTTAATGTTCATAGGCATTCCATGGTTTTTGGCTTCAATTAATTTTTAATTTTCCACTGTGTTATGTATGTGATGTATTTTAATTACTATTTTAAGTTCTGGAAAACACCTATAATGATGCAAAAATCATTTTTCATAGAACAAACAAAATATATAACTAGGTTAGGAATCTTCCCATGTGATGGGATTGTTTTGTCTTGTTTAATTTAATGGCATGTAACTTGATGATCAAAACCTTAATTTATATTTATGAGACATTCATGATGTAATTTTGATGTCAATTTCATGTTGGAGTCAAATTAAATTCATGGTTAAATTCCTAAAGAATCATAATTCATGTATGATTCAATTTAAGCAATTTTTGTGTAATTGGTTTGCTAATTGAATGATGAATGATTTAGATTGTCTAATGAATGAATTTAATTAGTTTAAACTGATTATAAGTTTCTTATAATGATAATAATAAATTCTGAAAATTTTGAAAATTTTTAAATGGAATTTGATTTGAATTTGAAAAGGGTTTTCAAAATCCTAGTTTGACTAGGATTATATTATGCAATTGTAACTAAAATTGTTTAATCCTATTTGACATCAAACTAATAATTAATTAAGGTAATTTAATTATGAATTAACTACTGATTATATTTGGATTTAATATTAAATGAGATTCAATTATTATATTTGGATTTATATATTGCATGCATTAAATTGGTAATAACCTAGTTGGCAAAGTAGACAATTTTGGAAAAAAATTTTATATGATCAAATATATGTCTAATTTGCATGATTTTCTTCTAGAAAGTATTTCTAAATGTTCATATGATTATTTAATAAGATTAATAATGGATATATGATGAATTTCACTAAGGCCAAACAATCATAACAATGTTTCAAGAATTGAAACAAAGGGAACCCAAATTGTTACTTTAATATATTACCTTTTATTATGCATTAGAGAATGCATGCCAAGGCTGTATGGAATGGGATGATGGTATGATTATGAACTTGATCAATGTGATTGATCATGCATGGAATTTGTTTTTTGATAAATAGGGCCTGCGAGTCCCTGCCTTTACTATTCTCTCTATAATTTCTCTTCTCATCTTATTCCTCTCAAATGTAACTTGCGGTGTTCTTATGAATAATTTATGTAATTAGATTACATAGAATTAGAATAGAATTGAAGTACAAAGGATCAAGAAGCCAAGGATATGACCTCAAAAGCAAAAGAGCATTAGAATAGGAAATTATTTTCTCTTTTAGTGTGGTACTTTTTCCTTTATGTGCTTCTGGTTTAAAATATGACATTATTGTACTTTTTTTCACTCTTTGATAAGCATCTTTTGAGGGGAAGAAATTCATTTCTCAGCCACATATTGCAAGATCATTTGTCACCATCAAAAGGGGGGAGATTGTTGAACCTTAAGGGGTATTTTTATCATTTTTATGATCACAAATAATTGAGCAATAAGGAATTCAACCTTTATTATGTTCTAAGTGTTTTAGATAGTATATATATATTCCTAAAGCCTTGAAATAAGTTGATTCAAATTAATTGAAGTTCAAAAGATTGAAAATCAGCAAAGATTCACGCCTGTGACAAAAGTTCCTTATGTCCGTGAATCAAGTAACACCCATGGTCAATAATCACCACCATCGTAAAACTTATGTTTCACACCAGTTACTAGTAAAGCCATACCCGTGAAAATCCTTAGTGTCAATTCTCTCTGGTTCAAATGTTAACTGTTGTGAAGTAATGGCTAAACTATGAAACTAGAATAGTCACACCCGTGAATAATAGTCACAACCATGAAAGATTGTGAATTCTTAGATAGAAGTGTTCAAGATCAACTTCACCACTTCAGTCAAAGCTTCACCATTTTAGTGTGTTGAGCTCTTTTGGTTAGCGAGTGATTTCATTCCTGTAATCAAATACTCAATAGAGGACTTGAGTGATTTGGATAATGAGTGAAACACTTGTATGAGTTTTTTTGTGAACCATTAAAAATACAAAGATTTGATTGTTGTGTTTGCCATTAAAACACATGGATTTTTGGGTTAGGTGTTATCCAAGAAAGTAAAACACCATAGTGGGGAGTGAGTTTGAAAAACTTTATTTGTAAGACTTTGAGTGTTAGTGAAATACCTAATTATGATTGGGGGTAGGGTTTGTTAATATCCGAACCTCTATAAATCTTGTGTCTCCATCTCTCTTCTTCTTCTCTATATATTCTTATTCATTTCCTTGAAAGAAAAATTTTATTTGATAACTAATTCAATCCACATTTTTGGTTATTGTTTTGGGCAACATTTAGGGACAAGATAGCTTAAGCTCAAGTTAGAATGCCTTTATTCCCATATGCATGCAAATATTATACTTAGTCATCAAGGTGGCTTAAGCTCAGGTTAGAGTGTGCTTGATTTGAAAAGTTCAATTGGGAAATATAGATAGATAGAGTTAGTGAGCATGGTGCCTTAAGCTCAAGTTAGAACTCGCATCCAGGTAGTCCGAGTTTAGAGTATTGAGCATAACATAATAAATTGTAATATAGTGCATAGTGAAATTGTAAAACTAGTAATACAGAAAGTAAATCAGATATATGAAAACTACACACAATTATATCCAGAAAATGAATATGGAAAATCAGTAATCAAGCATATTTGGGTACTTGTCTTATATGTTATAGTTGTTATATATAAATGACGATGATGTGGAAACACTTATGAGATATATTCCATGAATGTACATTAATCTAATTAAATAAACATGAATTAAGTATAATGTTATTTGATGGCAATGTAAAGCACATAGATTAATTTTTATTCTTAAATGTACCACTAAGTTTTTATTAGTTTAGCACGTGGGTTTTCTTGCACGTAGGTTTGGAGCCCATAGATAGCTAAGTTGATCTGAAGAGAAGTCCGAGCCAGTCAAAGTTGTCTCATGTTAGGTCTTTTTATCTTTATTTCATTCATTTCATTTATTTATTATCTCTATGATATAGGATAGAGACAATTAGCTATTTATTTATTTTTAATAAGGACATGTAATTGAATTGATATATGTTTTAATAAGGATGGATTTTGTAATAAGGGTTGTTGTTTCCCAAACTATATTTTGATTTTATTACGAGTTTGATTCAGATACAGATGAGGTTTTATGCAATAAATAAGATATGGTTGTTATAAAGATGCATGTTAAACAAATACAATTATATAAGTTAGAAGAATTTTTAAATCATAACAAGTTTATATAGGTTCAGTCATATGGTGTCCGTCTATATAGTCGGATTTTCCCTTACTGTATGGATGGGTGTTACACTCTATCTCCCAAGTACACTCTATCTCCCAAGTACACTCATCATATGAGTGATTTTTCCACCTAACCTTCACCATCGGTATACTCTTGGAAAAAAGTTATCTAATCTAGCTATCTATGATTTCCATTGGATGTTTTTCATATGACAAGTCCTTATTTACTTATACACTCTGAAGTTGTAACACATGAGAAGGATCCTAAACATACTTCTTTAACATAAAAATATGAAAAACTGGATGGACATAAGAGAAGTTTGGAGGTAATGCTAGTTGATAAGCTACTTCACCAATTCTATCTAAGATCTCGAAAGGTCTCATGTAACGAGGAGCCAATTTTTCCTTCTCACCAAACCTTATTACTTTTTTCATTGGTAAAACCTTCAAGAACACATATTCACTAATTCCAAATTCCACATGTTTCTTCTTGGGATCTGCATAGCTCTTCTGCCTACTGAAAGCTGACTTTAAATGCTCATGAATGATAGAAATTTTCTCTCACTCAATTTGAATCAATTCAAGACTTGCTAATTTAATTTCACAAATTTCTTCCCAACATATTAAAGATCTACACTTACTACTATACAATGTTTCATATGGTCTCACCTTAATACTAGCATGATAACTATTATTATAAGCAAACTCAATCAAAGGTAAGTGACAATCCCATTGTAACACCCCCTCAACCCAGCAGCTCGTGCCCGGATGAGGGAGTGCTACCTCTGACTTCATCGTTTAAAATATCTTTATTAAATTTTGAACACCTGAAAATCATTCATTTTTTTTATTTACCATTTATTTACTTTGCAGCATAAAAGAAAAGTCATAACATCAAAGATAAAAATACATTTTCTTTAATAACATCTTCTTTACAAAGTGTACCGTTTATTTTACAAGTACTATAAAATAAAATTTAAAACATAAATAAAACTGATGTGTGACCCACGGTGGTTGATATACGCTGCTTTACTGGGTCAGGTCACCGTTAGGTTTATCTACTACTATCTACTTATTCTTTGCTATACCTGCACAAGAGAAACTCCCTTGCTAAGCTCTTGGCTTAGTGATGCATATAAATAAGGCAATAAACTATTTTTAATATCACATGCATTGTCATATAACAATTTATGATCAAATCATACAAACATACATTTCATAATATTCTAGTATGCATAACATCAATTTATTGTATCTCATTTTGTTTAACATAATCAAATCATCATTCTCATGCAACTCATGGTATTTTAGCATGTATAGACATCAAATTATATTATATTATCTCATTCTTATTTATTTTATTATCACCTTATTGTATAACACTAAATCTTCTGTTTATCCATGCCACAATTAATGATTCCATTTTTATTTTCAATAATTCTTTTATGTTCCATAACTTCCTTAATTATGTTTTCATTTATGCCCAGGATACCTATGAACCACTGACTCGGATAACGAAGTTGTCATCCAGGCACTTAGGAGTGCCACCCGGGCAATATGATGTGCGCATATAAGTGCGAAACCCGACGTAGATAACCGTGCCAAACTCGACGTAGATAACCGTGCTAAACTCGGCATAGATAATAATGCCATACCCGGCATAAATAACAGTGTCAAACCCAGCGTAGATAACATTGCCAAATCCGGCGTAGATAACATTGTCAAACCCGGTGTATATAATCATACCATTAATGGATTTAATCATTTTCATCATACTCCCCCCCCTATTTGGCATGCCAAACTATCCTAAGTTGGTTCTAGTTAGGTGTTCTAGGGCTTATAAAATTTTATTAAAATTCGTAACAATTAATTTAATAATTTTCATGCATGTAATATCTCAAAATAATCACTTAATTAAAATAATATTTACATAATATAACAAATTTCTCATCATTTTACTCATTTCATTTCTCAATTCACATGCTGCCCTGTCACTTGCAGATTCTGTTCTCTGTTTTGGACCTTCATTTTGGTCCTGTTATGTTCTGAATATAGTTACATGGTCTTCATAAAATATTTAGATATGGATCTTATCTTTAATATGAAATATGAATCACTTAATGCGGAGTTCTTTAGCAAAAGATATGATAATATTAACACTAACTGGTCACTGATAATTCTGCCCAGAATTTTCTGGACAGATTCTAAGTCTAACTTTTATGAATTATTCTGGATAATTACAGACATATTCAGATCTTATGGTCTAAATATAAATTGTAGCCCTATTTCTTATATTTTATAAAAAACAAATAACACACAAATCCAAGCTCCAGAACTCAAGTTATAACAATTTAAGTATTTACTGCTCATTATTAAGAATTCTGGCCAGAATTTCTGGACAAATTCTATGTTCGAGCTTTATGAAATGTTATGGACAATTATAGACATATTCAGGTTTTATGATCTGAATGAAAGTTATAGATATATGTCTTATCTTTCAAACCCAACAAAGAACATGGAAAAAAGAGTTTCAGAAATTAAGTTATAACAGTTTAAGTGCACACTGCTTTTCAATTTCCAGCAAAGAACATATCAACCAATCACATTCAATTTTTACCAAATTAAATCATAAGTCTAGCAATCATGCATCTCCAAGATTTTTCATCACAAATAATATTAATTCAGAATCATCAACATGCCAAATAATTAAATTATGCAATTAAAAAAAAATTAAAATAGGCTATTGCCTTAGATTATGCACAAACCTCTCTTTTTCTCTTTTCTTTCTCTTTACTTTTCTTTCTCCTTTCCTTTGCTCCTTTGAGCCAAATCCTTGTCACTTTGAGTTCCTAAAGTTCATAAATAGATTTTGAAAATTCATAAACCTAATTTTCTCCCTTTCTCCTTACTCTCTTAAGCTTCCTTAAGCATGAGAATGGGATTTTACCTTACTTTTTCTCTCTTTTCTCACTTTCTCTTTCTAAAATCAAGCTTTAGCTATGGAGGAACAAGGGAAAACGTGGCTGGTTTGAGAGAACAAAATTTTCCTCAATGAAAATGGATAAGGAAGAAAAAGAAGCAAGCAAGAACAAAGTGACAAAAGTCATTAAAATGGGGGGACACCTAAGCTCAATCTAGAAGCTTTCATTAATGCTAAATGCATGCATGCTAATTAACTTCTTAAACTTTGCCATTTGGTGGGTTATGCTTCAAGAAACATGGGCTGGTTTGAGGAAAAGATAAAATTCTTCTAGATGTTTAAGTGATAAGGAAGAAGAGAGGCAATTAAGAGAAAATGACAAACTTAATCAATTATGGGACACCTAAGCCAAATTCTAGAAACTTTAATTAATGTTAAATTCATGTATGTCAATTATCTTCTTAAAATGTGACATTTGGTGTGGCTGGCCTCCATATGCATTTTATGTCCCAATTCATGCATTTAATTTATGATTATCCCCTTTAAATCCTCCAATTTTTGATAAATTGCAAATTGACCCTTAAACTTTTCAAAATTTGCAATTTAGTCCTTTACCGAAATTTAGCATCTTTAAATATTTTGAACACTTTATTAGATATTTTCCATACTTAATTACCATTATTTTCATTATTTTTTGATAAAAGTCCAAATTTAGATTTCGGTCAAACCGACGAGTCGATTTAACAACTCACGTGACTTTAGTCTAAATTAGCGGATATGACATTCTCTCCCCCTTAAAATAAATTTCGTCCTCGAAATTTTTACCTGTTCATTCTTTGTTGAACATCTGAGGTTATTGCTTCTTCATGACTTCTTCGCTCTCCCATGTGGCTTCTTCAGTAGCATGATTTCGCCATAACACTTTAACTAATGGAACTTTCTTGTTTCGTAAAACTTTTTCTTCCCATGCTAATATAGCCACTGGTTCCTCTTCATACATCAAGTCGGTCTGCACTTCTATCTCCTCAGTTGGAATAACATGAGTCGGATCAGACCTATATCTCCTTAGCATCGACACATGGAAAACATTATGGATTTTATCTAACTCTAGTGGAAGGGCTAACCGATATGCCACTGGTCCGATTATTTCCAAAATCTCATAAGGACCAATGAACCTCGGACTTAACTTTCCCTTTTTACCAAATTTCAATACTTTCTTCCAAGGTGAAACCTTGAGAAATACTTTTTCTCCCACAGCATACTCTATATCTCGCCTCTTAAGGTCAGCATATGATTTCTGTCGATCTTGAGCTGCTTTCAATCTTTCTTGGATAATTTTAACATTTTCTTCTGTTTATTGCACTAACTCTGGCCCTATCAACTTCTTTTCACTCAATTCAGTCCAACAAATTGGTGTCCTGCATTTTCTTCCATACAATGCCTCATACGTAGCCATGCCTATGCTCGTCTGATGGCTGTTGTTGTAGGCAAACTCCATAAGAGGTAAATATCTATCCCAACTTCCCTCAAATTCAAGCACACAACTTCTCATCATATCCTCTAGCAACTGAATAACTCTCTCCGATTGTCCATCCGTTTGCGGATGAAAGGCTGTGCTGAAATTGAGTCGAGTCCCCAAAGCTTGCTGTAGACTCTTCCAAAATTGTGAAGTAAATCTGGGATCTCTATCAGATATGATGGACATTGGCACTCCATGCAATCTCACTATCTGACTTACATAAATTTCAACTAGCTTGTTCAATGAGTAGTCCATTCTGATAGGTAAGAAGTGTGCCGACTTCGTCAATCGGTCCACTATCACCCACACTGCATCATGCTTCCTCTGAGTCATCGGTAAACCGAACACAAAATCCATCGTGATTCTTTCCCATTTCCACTCTGGAATCGGTATTGGTTGCAGTAATCCTATGGGCAACTGGTGTTCTACTTTCACTTGTTAACAAGTTAGACATTTAGCAACATATTTAGTGATATCCTTCTTCATCCCTGGCCACCAATATTGAGTTTTCAAATCTTGATACATCTTGTTCCCGCCTGGATGCATGGTATATACCGTTTCATGTGCTTCTTTTAAAATATCGGACTTCAGCTCTTCTACACCAGGCACGCAAATCCTATTCTTGAAGTACACTGTGCCATCCTCTCTCAATGAAAAATCAGGCTTTTCTCCCTTTTTCACTGCCTCGACTATCTCTACTAACTTTTCATCTTGCTTTTGAGCATCTTTGATCCTCTACATCAAAGTAGATTGTATTTGCATCTCAGCTAAAATCTTCCTACTTAGTGCATCGGCAACCACATTAGCTTTTCCTGGCTGGTAGTCGATCACACAGTCATAATCTTTAATCAACTCCAACCATCTTCGTTGTCTCAGATTCAACTCTTTCTGTGAGGAAAGGTACTTCAGACTTTTGTGATCTGTTTAGATATAACATATTTCCCCATACAGATAATGTCTCCAGATCTTAAGAGCAAAAACTATCGCAGCTAACTCTAAATCATGTGTCGGATAGTTAAGCTTGTGAGGCTTAAGTTGTCTTCAGGCGTAAGCAATCACCTTTCCTTCTTGCATAAGAACACAGCCTAAACCATTATGACTAGCATCACTGTACACAACAAAGTATTTTCCTGGAATAGGTTGAGTCAAAACTGGTGCTTCAGTCAACATTGCCTTCAGCCGATCAAAACTTGCTTGACACTTGTCTGTCCACTCGAATCGGACCTCTTTTCGTAGCAGTCGTGTCAAAGGAGTCGCTAATGATGAAAATCCCTTCACAAACCTCCTATAATATCCGGCTAATCCGAGAAAACTTCTCACTTCTATCACATTTCGTGGTGGTTTCCAATTAAGAATAGCCTCAATTTTACTAAGGTCAACCCGAATACCTTTTGCTGAAATTACATGACCTAGAAAACTGACTGATTTAAGCCAAAACTCGCACTTAGATAGCTTTGCATACAACTGCTTCTCCCTCAATGTTTGCAGCACTATTCTGAAATGTTGATCATGTTCTACTCGGTTTCTAGAGTAGACAAGAATGTCATCAATAAACACTACTACAAATTGATCAAGGTATGACCTGAACACTCGGTTCATCAGGTCCATAAAAGCTGTTGGTGCATTCGTCAATCCAAAGGGCATAACCAGGAACTCATAATGACCATAACGAGTCCTGAATGCCATCTTAGGTACATCTGACTCTTTTATCTTCAGTTGATGATACCCTGATCGAAGATCTATCTTTGAAAATATGGCTGCACCCTTCAATTGATCAAACAAGTCATCAATTCTAGGCAGCGGGCATTTATTCTTAATAGTCACCTTATTAAGTTGCCTATAATCGATGCAAAGACGAAGAGTGCCATCTTTCTTCTTAACAAATAATACTGGAGCACCCCATGGTGATACACTGGGTCGTATAAAACCCTTATCTAACAATTCCTGCAACTGTACCTTTAGCTCTTTCAACTCTGCTGGTGCCATCCTATATGGTGTAATGGAAATAGGGGTGGTGCCAGATACCAAATCGATAGCAAATTCAATTTCTCTATCCGGCGGTAACCCTGACAACTCCTCTGGAAACACATCAGAAAACTCACTAACAGTAGGAATATCCACCAACTTCAGACTTGTTTTTTCCATATCAACCACATACGCTAAGTATGCTTCACATCCCTTATTGATGAGTTTCTGGGCTTTCAACACTGATATCATATTGTCTGGGTATCTTCTATCCTCACCCATCACCACTATCTCATCTTGTTCTGGAATTCTGATGATCATCTGTCTTTTTCCACAATCCACTACCACTCCATAACGAGCCAACCAATCCATTCCCAAGATCACATCGAACTCATGGAATGGTAATTCTATCAAGTCTGCTGGGAATTGCCTTCATTGAATTTCAACTGGGCAACCCCTAAACACCTTGCTAACCCTCACACTGTGCCCTAACGAGTTAGTCATAATAATCTCAAATTCTGGAGCCTGTGGTTCTAAACCCTCTTGACCCGGTGGTGGTGTGCATATGTATGAATGCGTCGATCCTGGATCTATCAATGCATGTATGTCAGAGTCAAAGAGAAGGAATTTACCAATTAAGACATCTGGTGCATCCTACTCCTCTCGGCCTCGCATGGCATATGCCCTGGTTGGGGCAGCTCTACTACCTTCTGGCCTCTCAACTGTCTTCGATCTAAACTGACTGGGCCCTGATCGGCCTCCTTTGCCTTGCCCTCGGCCTCGGCCTCTGCCTTGCCCAGAAGCCTGTGTCTGCATCAGGTCAGTGCTCCCCGAACCTCTGCCATACTGTAACAAGGGACAATCTCTCCTCATATGGTCTTTAAAGCCACATCTAAAACACTCTCCTATCATCCACCAACACTCTCCGGGATAAGAATGGCCACAGTGTTGGCATACAGATCTCGCGGGTTGTCCCCGCCTGAGGGAAGAAGGCCTGTTGGAACCCCCAGCCTGAAATCGGCCACTGAAAGATCTAGCTCTTTTGCCACTTGAGTGTACTCTACTCGGTTGTGATATGGGCCTCTTGAACCCTCTATCTTGTGTTGACTGTTGTGTGGCTAGAACTCTCTCAACTGTTCTGGCAGATGCTAGCAAACTAGGAAAACTCATCAGACGTAGAGCTGAGACTTGTAGCTTGATTGGGTCTCTCAATCCATCTTCAAATCGTCGGCACTTATCTGCCTCAGTGGATACAATGCCTCCAGCATACTTGCAAAGATTCTCTTTCATATTTTGTTACCGATAAGTTTCCTTGTTTCAGCATCAAAAACTCTCTGTTCTTGTCATCTGTTTAGATAGGAGAAATATACTGCTCCTTAAACTTCTCTAGAAAGAACTCCCACGTCATAAGGTCAGGAGCCTCTGTGCTCTGTGATTCAGATCGCCACCAGTCATATGCATGCTCTTGTAGTAAAGATACTGCATACTCATATTTATGCTCATTTGTGCAATGCAACTGATCAAAAACTCTCTCTGCTCGTTCTAGCCAAAACTCTGCCACTGAGGGGTCATCTTCCCGTTTACCGTAGAAATGGGGTGCCCCTAACTTCCTCAGTCTCTCAAATTGTAATCCTAATGAGACTGGTTGTGATGCTCTTTATAGCAAATCTATCATGTTCCTCATAAGCTCTGTTTGTCCTGTGCCAGCAATAGACTGCCCTCTTGATTGGCTAGCACTGGATCTAGATACATTAGCTTGGCGACGACTGGGTCGTGAGGAAGCCTGTGTTTCAGTAGGCTCATTACTTTCGCCTTCTTCGGCCACAATATGTCGTGACCCTGAAGCCATACTATACCTATATCATAAAATAACGGCCCCAATCAGTAAGCAGCAACTTTAATACTTAATTGTGGGTACACACATGTTATAATTATTTTTGAAAACCATTTTAAAATCTCAAAACTTCCCAAACCAAGCTTTAATACCAAAATCCAGAAACACCAACCTGGTGCTCTGATACCAAAAACTGTAACACCCCCTCAACCCAGCAGCTCGTGCCCAGATGAGGGAGTGCTACCTCTGACTTCATCGTTTAAAATATCTTTATTAAATTTTGAACACCTGAAAATCATTCATTTTTTTTATTTACCATTTATTTACTTTGCAGCATAAAAGAAAAGTCATAACATCAAAGATAAAAATACATTTTCTTTAATAACATCTTCTTTACAAAGTGTACCGTTTATTTTACAAGTACTATAAAATAAAATTTAAAACATAAATACAACTGATGTGTGACCCACGGTGGTTGATATACGCTGCTTTACTGGGTTAGGTCACCGTTAGGTTTATCTACTACTATCTACTTATTCTTTGCTATACCTGCACGAGAGAAACTCCCATGCTAAGCTCTTGGCTTAGTAGTGCATATAAATAAGGCAATAAACTATTTTTAATGTCACATGCATTGTCATATAACAATTTATGATCAAATCATACAAACATACATTTCATAATATTCTAGTATGCATAACATCAATTTATTGTATCTCATTTTGTTTAACATAATCAAATCATCATTCTTATGCAACTCATGGTATTTTAGCATGTATAGACATCAAATTATATTATATTATCTCATTCTTATTTATTTTATTATCACCTTATTGTATAACACTAAATCTTCTTTTTATCCATGCCACAATTAATGATTCCATTTTTATTTTCAATAATTCTTTTATGTTCCATAACTTCCTTAATTATGTTTTCATTTATGCCCAGGACACCTATGAACCACTGACTCGGATAAACGGAGTTGCCATCCAGGCACTTAGGAGTGCCACCCGGGAAATATGATGTGCGCATATAAGTACCAAACCCGACGTAGATAACCGTGCCAAACTCGACGTAGATAACCGTGCCAAACTCGGCGTAGATAATAATGTCATACCCGGCATAAATAACAGTGCCAAACCCGGCGTAGATAACATTGCCAAACCCGGCATAGATAACATTGCCAAACCCGGTGTAGATAATCATACTATTAATGGATTTAATCATTTTCATCATACTCCCCCCCTATTTGGCATGCCAAACTATCCTAAGTTGGTTCTAGTTAGGTGTTCTAGGGCTTATACAATTTTATTAAAATTCGTAACAATTAATTTAATACTTTTCATGCATATAATATCTCAAAATAATCACATAATCACTTAATTAAAATAATATTTACATAATATAACAAATTTCTCATCATTTTACTCATTTCATTTCTCAATTCACATGCTGCCCTATCACCGGCAGATTTTGTTCTCTGTTTTGGACCTTCATTTTGGTCCTGTTCCGTTCTGAATATAGTTACATGATCTTCATACAAATTTAGATATGGATCTTATCTTTAATATGCAACTTGAATCACTTAATTCGGAGTTCTGTAGCAAAAGATATGATAATATTAACACTAACTGGTAACTGATAATTCTGCCCAGAATTTTCTGGACAGATTCTAAGTCTAACGTTTATGAATTTTTCTGAATAATTATAGACATATTTAGATCTTATGGTCTAAATATAAATTGTAGCCCTATTTCTTAGATTTCATACAAAACAAATAACACACAAATCCAAACTCCGAAACTCAAGTTATAACAATTTAAGTATTTACTGCTCATTATTACCAATTCTGCCCAGAATTTCTGGACAGATTCTATGTTCGAAATTTATGAAATGTTATGGACAATTACAGACATATTCAGGTTTTATGATCTTAATGAAAGTTATAGATCTATGTCTTAGCTTTCAAACCCAACAAAGAACATGGAAAACGGAGTTTCAGAAATTAAGTTATAACAGTTTAAGTGCACACTGCTCTTCAATTTCCAGCAAAGAACATACCAACCAATCACATTCAATTTTTACCAAATTAAATCCTAAGTCTAGCAATCATGCATCCCCAAGATTTTTCATCACAAATAATATTAATTCAGAATCATCAATATGCCAAATAATTAAATTATGCAATTAAAACAAAATTAAAATAGGCTATTGCCTTAGATTATGCACAAACCTCTCTTTTTCTCTTTTCTTTCTCTTTACTTTTCTTTCTCCTTTCCTTTGCTCCTTTGAGCCAAATCCTTGTCACTTTGAGTTCCTAAAGTTCATAAACAGATTTTAAAAATTCATAAACCTGATTTTCTCCCTTTCTCCTTACTCTCTTAAGCTTCCTTAAGCATGAGAATGGGATTTTACCTTACTTTTTCTCTCTTTTCTCACTTTCTCTTTCTAAAATCAAGCTTTAGCTATGGAGGAACAAGGGAAAACGTGGCTGGTTTGAGAGAACATAATTTTCCTCAATGAAAATGGATAAGGAAGAAAAAGAAGCAATCAAGAACAAAGTGACAAAAGTCATTAAAATGGGGGGAAACCTAAGCTCAATCTAGAAGCTTTCATTAATGCTAAATGCATGTATGCTAATTAACTTCTTAAACTTTGCCATTTGGTGGGTTATGCTTCAAGAAACGTGGGCTGGTTTGAGGAAAAGATAAAATTCTTCTAGATGTTTAAGTGATAAGGAAGAAGAGAGGCAATTAAGAGAAAATGACAAACTTAATCAATTATGGGACACCTAAGCCAAATTCTAGAAACTTTAATTAATGTTAAATTCATGTATGTCAATTATCTTCTTAAAATGTGACACTTGGTGTGGCTGGCCTCCATATGCATTTTATGTCCCAATTCATGCATTTAATTTATGATTATCCCCTTTAAATCCTCCAATTTTTGATAAATTGCAAATTGACCCTTAAACTTTTCAAAATTCGCAATTTAGTCCTTTACCGAAATTTAACATCTTTAAATATTTTGAACACTTTATTAGATATTTTCCATACTTAATTACCATTATTTTCATTATTTTTCGATAAAAGTCCAAATTTAGATTTCGGTCAAACCGACGAGTCGATTTAACAACTCGCGTGACTTTAGTCTAAATTAACGGATATGACAGCCATTGACCTCTAAAATCCAAAACACACATCCTTAATATATTCTTCAATGTCTGAATTGTTTTTTCAGGTTGACCATCAGTCTTTGGATAAAAAGTTGTACTAAAGTCTAATATAGTACCAAATTATTCCTATAACTTTCTCCAAAAATTAGAAGTAAATTTGTGATACTTTGTCTGACACTGTAGATAGTGGAACTCTATGAATACATACAATTCTCTCAATGTGTAATCTAACATACTTGACTACAAAACAAATCATCTTCACAGGTAAAAATTGTGCTAATTTAGTCAACCGATCCATAATCACCCAAATAGATTCATACCCTGTAGATGTCTTAGGCAATCCTAACCCAAAATCCATAGTAATTCTCTTTTACTTCCACTATGGAATATGAAGGATTGTAACACACTTCTCTCTTCATGTCATTACACTAATAAATATTTTTCAAATCATGATACATTTTAGTGAACCCTAGATGAACACTATATGTTGTGTAATGAGTCCCCTCCATAATTTCTTTTATAAGATTATCTACATCAGGAACACATAATCTAATCTCTATTCTAAGAATTTTATCATTGTCTACCATAAAAAATTTAGTTTGACTGAGTTGTACTTCATCCATAATCTTTCTCTACTATGGATCTTGACCTTGTGCTGCCTTAATCCTATCAATAAAGACATATCAAACTGTAAAAATGAGCTAAAGGCACTCCATCATCCAACACATCCAACTGTAACCCCTAATCATACATCACATGCAATCTTTAGTCATCGGTTCCTTCTCCACACTAATGTGGGCAAAACTATCAGTTGACTTCCTACACAAAGCATATGCCATAACATTAGCTTTACCCGAATGATAAAAATAGTGCAATCATAATCCTTAAGAAGTTCCAACCATCCCCTTTACCTTAAATTCAACTCTTTCTATTAGAAGATGTATTTGAAACTCTTGTGATCTGTATAGATCTCACATGTCTCACCATATAAATAATGTCTCCAAATTATAACTACAAAGATCATTGTTGCCATCTCTTAGTCATGGGTGGGATAATTCTGCTTATATTTCTTCAATTGTCTATAAGCATAAGCTACCACCTACCATGTTGCATTAAAACACACCCTAAACTAACTCTAAAAATGTCATAATACATAGTAAAACCATTCTTCCAGAAGGTAAGGTCAACACTGGAGCTTAAGTCAAACAATCTTTTAGCTTTTGAAAACTCATTTCACCAGCATTAGTCCACTAGAACTTAACATTATACTAGGTCAACCTAGTTAAAAATGATGTTATCCTCAAGAAATCTTCCACAAAATGACGATAATAGCCTACCAAATCCAAAAAACTATGGATCTCAATCACTGTAGTCGGTCTCTGCCAATTGGTCACTACCTCTACCTTTTTAGGATCCACTTGGATACCATCCTAACTTATTATATGCTTACATTCATTTTGATTGCTCGAGAAACGTGTGAGTTTTCTTTCTTAAGCATAAAAATGGCATGTTTGATATGTTTAAAAAATGGAAGACCATGATTGAAAAGCAAACTGGGAGGCAAATTAAATGTTTCAGCATAGATAATAGGTTAGAGTTCATAAAAAGTGAGTTTAATGACTTCTGCAAAAATGAAGGCATTTTGATGTATCACACTTGTGTTAATAGATTGCAACATAATGAAGTGACTGAAAGAATGAGCATGACCAACATAGAAGAGGCATGATGCATGCTCTTTCATTCAGGTTTAGGGAAAGATCTTTGGGCAGAAGAAATTTCCACAACTAGTTACTTAGTGAACCGATCTCCCCATTAATCTCTTTAACTCAAGACGTTTAGAGAGTTTTGGTCTGGTACTTCTAGTAGAACTAACAAACAAATGGAGTTAAAGGTATTTCCCTCACATCTAGATGCATCATCCAACATGCGAACACCACATGAGCTACACGATGACAAGTCAGTTCAAGATAGATCACAGTCTCAAGTGCAATAAGAACTTTATTCTTTTGCTAGGAATATACCAAGGAGACAATTCTTCTATCAGTCAAATTTGAAAATATAGTTGCATATGCTTTGAGTGTTACAAGGGGGATGGAGTCTGAATGTGATATGAGCTTCTATAATGAAGCTATTAGTCTAGTTGATGTGGATAAATGGTTGGTGGCTATGGAAGAAGAAATTGAATCCCTACATCATAATGATAATAGAAGTTACCAATTCCACCTAAAGGAAAAAGATAATTAGTTGTAAAAGGGTGTTCAAAAAGAATGAGGGCATTCCAGAAATTGAAGAAGCTTGATATAAAGCATGGCTTATGGCATAGGGGTTCATTCAAGTTACTAGAATCGATTTTCATGATATTTTCTCACCTGTGGTAAACACACAACTATCTGTGCTTTGTTAGCTCTAGTTGCTATTAAAAATATGGAATTAGGGCAGCTAAATATCAATACTATTTTTCTACATGGTAACTTAGAATAATAGATTTATATGCAGCAACCTAGGGGGTTCGAAGAAAAAGGCAAGGAGAATCATGTGTGTTTATTAAAAGAAGTCTTTGAATAGACTTAAACAGTCCCCATGACAATGGTACAAAAAGTTTAATGCCATTATGACTTTTCATAGTTATTCTCAATCAACATTTGACAGTTGTGTGTACCTGAAAAGGGTTAGTGTTGATTTCTTCATTTATTTATTGTTGTATGTTGATGATATGTTGATTGTTTAAAAAGATAAGTATGAAATTTGTAAGCTAAAGAATTTATTAAATGGTAAGTTTGAGATGAAAAATTTAGGTGGAGCTAAGAGAATTTTAGGCATAGAGATTAGTAGGGATCATGATGTTGACGTGTTATACCTTAGTCAAGAAATATATGTTGAAAATATCCTTAATCATTTTGGCATAAAAGAAGCAAATAGTGTCTCTACATCATTGGCATCTCATTTTAGACTCTTAAACAGTTTATCGCCACAGTCAGATGAGGAAGAAAGCTACATGGCAAGAGTCCCCTACTTTAGTGTCGTAGATAGTTTGATGTATATAATGGTTTGTAGACATCCTAACCTTGCTCAAGTTGTTAGTGTGGTCAACTGGTATATGTCATGTCCTGGTAAAGCTCATTGGGAGGTAGTAAAGTAGATATTTAGATATTTACATGGAACTTCAAATTACTGCTTGTAGTTTGGTAAATTTTCTAGTGACTATGTAGAAGATCTTGATAGAAAAAAGTCCTTGACATGTTATGTATTCACTTTTGGTTTTACTACTATTAGTTAGCGATCTTGACTGTAACCTATAGTTGCATAATCCACCACAGAGGTAGAATACATGGCATTAACAAAAGCTTTCAAAGAAGCTAATGGTTAAACAATTTCTTAAATGAGGTTATATTATTAAAGAAATTATTTAAGTTCACTATGATAGTCAAAGTTTCATTTACTTGACTAAAGATCATATGTTTCATGAGAGAACAAAGCATATTGATGTCCGCTATCATTTCAATCGGGATCTTATAAGTGAAGATGAGGTTATGGTAAAGAAGATTCATACTTCAGAAAATCTAACTAACATGTTGACAAAACCATTATCTGCTACCAAGTTTGATTTATGTATTGACTTGGTAGGTTTAAGCTTGTTGATTTGGCCCTAAGGGGCATTTGAATTTATGTGAATTGGATGATTATTTGAGGAGAGGCTTTATGCTACATTATTTGATTTGCTGCTAGAATGGTGGAGCCTCCATGTTGTGAGGAGGTGGAGATTTATTAGTCGATAACAACAATTTTAGAAGAATTGGATTTGGATCCATCCAACATGTGGCCCTCCACATTTATAATTACAAATAAAAAGAAAAGTAAGAAAAATTTAAAGACACCAAATTGTGGCAGAAAATGTTGAAAACATGTTATCACTGCCTCGCCGAATATTTTGACTTATTTCACCATCATTTTTGGCTATAAAATGCACTGCAATGTTAGGAGAAGATTATTGCAATCTCAAGAAATTTGAGAGGATCAGTTGTGAAAGGCAGTGTGGTGAGAAATTTAGATTTTTGGAATTTTTTCAAAAAATGAACTGACAAAATTAGTGAGAAAAATATCTTTGTTATATTTTTTGGGAAACACTTATGTGCTACTATTATTTTGGATTTATCTTAAATTATTGTATTACTTCTAACTTTTATCTAGGGGAAACTCTCTCTTTGTACCCATTAATTTATATTAGTAGAAAAAAACTATTCAGAATTTGTCCCGTGAACATAAGCTTATTAAAATGGTGAACTATGTTAAATATCCGGTGTTGATTTTTGCTTATAATTTATTTGACAATTATCATATTGTTTTATCCACTGTAACAAACAATAAATAATGGGGAATGATCAATAAATCTTTAATAGAATGGATAATGAATTAACTAGCAATTTTCCTATTTGTCTAAAATAATAGATACAATTTACTTATTCCTTCCAATCTCTCCATTTTCTTTTTTTGATTGAAATTTTTCCATTTGTCCAAATCACCTCCTTCAATTCATCAACTCTCCAACTGGTTTGTTACATATATTGAAAAATATGTTTTTAGCAATTAAATTATAATATGAGAGATGGATGGATAAACGACTATTTGGTTACATACAAAAAAAAAATATTTTCAGCAACACTGACAATCAGTTAATCATACAATATTTTTTTGAATATAAGCTCTCTTTTAAAAAAATTATGAACTTTGGTTTATATTTTATATAGTTTTATTTGTAATATTTTAAAATATTTTTATATCTGCACAATTATTGAATATCGTATTTTATTTTTTAATGGATAATATTTGTCATTTTTTTAAAATTTATTTCTATATCATCTATTTAATTGAATTATATATTGCATCATGAAAAATATTTTAGAATATCAATTTTTGCATCCTCTAACTTAGAGTCTTAACTGGCAATGCCAACAAATATTGCCCTTCCTTAAACTTAACTCGACCCAACTCAAGTTAGAAGAGTTTTAGTATTATCCAGGTTGATTTATCATAATTTTAAGGCAATTAATAAAGAAAATTGTCCGAACTAATCCAACCATAACAAGTGAAATTTAATCCCTCTAAAACTGAATTTGAACTAAAATGACTGAATCGAATTATTTATATTAAATTTATTAATTCCCTTAATTCAATTTGATTTTACTAATCTCTACAAAATACTATTATAATAAAAATTATCCCAGATAAATAGTTTTACTTGAATTTGGATTATTTATTTTTATCTTTTAGGACTTTGAAATAAATTATATCTTTATTTCTTGTTGGTTTGTAGCCTTTTTACAACATATCAATTCAATTCAATATTTCTTTATTGCTAGTTCTTGTCATTACCCTTCTAGATACTAACTCCAGGACTTTATCTTTGCTCGGCCAACCATATAAGTTTAATATTTATCTTGATTCATTGGTGGTCCGTACAAATTGTAAAAAAATTTTAGGCATAAACAGAGGAGTTCTTCAAGAACAAGTTATTTTCATAGCTAATCATCAATAATTATAATTACAGATCGATATTCTTCAATACTCAAACGCTTATTAAAAATTTTAGTTAACATGATCTACTTGTGCATGCATATTACGGAAATTACTATATGTTTAGACATGATTTGTGACTTTATTATATTGACTAAACAAATGATTGATTCTCACATAAATAAATTAATATTTATTTTATTTACATATGGCATTATATTATTTTTTGATTGATAAAAAAAATCATATATCAACTCTAAACAATGTGTTTGTAATTTACTGCACACATAATAAAATTATAAATACATCAAATTAATTATACTTTAGAACTTCAAGCCATAAATTTTCCTTAAATGTTTTTAATGGAAATTGCATTTTAAGTGGTTTTTATGCAATGATAGTGTATTGAGATAATGTTTACAAATATAATATTAATTTTAATTGAAAAAAAAAATAAAACGAGCCTTCGTCATTATCTATATTTTTATTTTTATTTTTATAAATGAGTTGTACATTATGTTTCGTAAGCATAATTTTTTTGCCATTTGTTATTGCACCGTCCACAAGATAATTAATGTCCAATAATGACAAAAATGTCGACGATAAGAGAAAATTAAGGATACATGCAGTGAAGAATTACGTGTAAATTGAGTTTTGAAGCTGTGTAAATTGAATTTTGAAACATCATACAAAATCAAAACTGCAAACTTACAAAAATTTTGTTGTTAAATTATTGGCATCAATATAATATTGTCACACTATACATATGGATAACTCTCAAAGACTTTTTTTTAATTATTTTAAATAAAATACTAGGGATATGCTCTCTGGGATATCCAATCCGAAAAATAAATATAAGCCTTTCTTAAATTTAAATCGACCTAATCCGAGTTAGAAAAATTTGAGTGTTATCCAGATCGGTTATAATAATTTTAAGCCAATTAATAAAAAAAATTGTCCAAACTAATCCGACCAAAATAAGTGAATCTAGTCCCTCTAAAATTGCATTTGAACTAATATGATAGAATCAAATAATTTAAATCAAATTTATTGATTCAATCAAATTGCATCATTTAAAAATTGGAAAAAGTTTAGAAAAAAATTAGAGATCATTTATGTATTTTTTGGCAAAACCTATTTTCAAGTTCCTAAACTATAAAGAATTATTTAACTCAGTCTCTTATCTTTTATTATATTTAATTGGATCTCTAAGCTATTATTTTTATTTAAATATTATTAGATATTTATTTATATTAACTCTAGGTACAATTGTAACGGGACAGACAATATTGACACGTACGTGTCATCAATTTACTCGTCTATCTTTCAATTTAATAATTTTTTAATTCATAAATTATTTTATTTATTTAAAATATAAAAATAATAAGTAAAAAATTAAAAATCTTTAAAAAGAACCTAAAATCACTTTAATTCCAGTTTTTATCCATCAACAAATATGAAATCCTACTCAATTCTTGCCAAAACTATGAAGCTGATAGTTCAACCTTGATTGTCTCCAACTGTATAAATCATGACTGATCTTGTTAGTGTCAAAAAGATTGAAAAATCAGTGCAAGTGGAGCAATAGAAACCACGGTCTCTGATGGGGTAAAAATAAAGGTAAAAATGGTGGTTGAGAAGCTAGAACAAAAGGTAGAGGTGCAAAAGAAGAAGACTAAGGAATTGGTGTTGAAGTTATTATACTAACATTGATCATCAAGTTTTGACCTGTAACACAATGCCAAGAAAAAATTGTAGATGAAATTAATTATAATCTTTTCAAGCTTGAGTTAAATATATTTTGAACAAAATATTATTATTTTTAACACCATTTATTAAAAATATTAATATTTTATTCTTTATGTTTAAATTAATCATCAACATAATTAAGTAAATAAATATTTAAAGATGAAATTAAATCAAAATAATAATTTAAGAATTTAATTCAAGCATAATAAAAGGTTACACTGAGTCAAATAACTCATTATAATTAGGGACTTAGAAATGAGTTTTGTCTATTTCTTTCATTCTTTTATTATCCTCGTTAAACTTGAGGAACCAAGAAAAAATAACCGATAATTAAGAAAGCTCGATCAATACATTAGTATAGCATACTTGTTACTTAAAAAAAAAAAACCTAAATGTCTGATTGCAGAAAGAGAACTAGTAAAATAATTTAGATTATAATTTATAATTGTATATAAAATAATTAACTCTAAAATAGTTAGATTATTTTAAAGTAATGATTTACAAAGTGCAGCTTATTTATAATAATGGAGAGACAAAGCTTTGGATTTATTGTGATGATCACAAGTAAACTGAATTAGATGCCTTGTACATAGAAAACAAGAACAACCTTTACAAAATTTATAAAAAAATAACAAAAATACTGTAAAAATTTTCTTAGCATCAATGTTATCACTATTTAAGTGGGGATTAACTCATATATAGATATAAAGAATTTTTCACAATACAATGTTTTTAAATATGTATATATATATATATATATATATATATTTAATTTAATTTAATTTTCACAAAAACTTATATATGTATATTATGTACAAATAAAAGGAAAAAATATATAAACTATGTATAATGCACATATATAAAGTAAAATAAAATAAAAAAAAGTAACGATAATAGAAAGAGAGCTTAATATATACGTTAGAATCATGTGAGAATTGAGTTTGATAAAAAAAAAAAATCTAGAAAGAAGACTTCAACTCAAAATTTATATTATATCTTGGCATTAATATTTTTATTATGGATTTTCTTTTCCATCACAATGCAATACACCTTAATATTTATAATATCAAGTGTCAAAGATTCTCAAGCAAAAGAAAAAAAAAAGTGGCAGTCGTAGCCTTCTGAGTGAGAATGAATTATACACTACAAAAAAACATGCAAATAACAATCATCAAAAGTGGTGGCTAAAAGGTTTAGTGACCACAAAACATAGTATAAAAAACTCTTGTCACTAACATATTTTAGTGACCACTTTACAAATGTGGTTACAAATTGTGGCCACACATAATTAGCGACCATAATTATAGTTTCTATTTTGCAACTACATTATCGATTGCAAAAGTTTCGACATGTGGTCAATAATAGTAAAAAATGGAAGACCAAAGTGGACCAAATAGCAATCTCTAGTGACCAGGTATTGCGGTCGCTAATTTATAATTGCTAAAATGGTCACAATTTGACAACCAAATTTGAGGTTGCAGATTAGCGGCCACTACATGAGGTTGCAGATTAGCAACCACTATATGTGGTCGCTAAGATATTTAGTCGCAAAGTGGTCGCTAGTTATCTTCTTAATTACTTATCAGCTTTTAGTGACTAAATTTGTTGTCATGCTTTGTGGTCTCAGTGGTAGCTAATGTGGTTTTTATTTTATTAACTAATTAATATTAAATTATTATTATTATTATATTTAATAATTGATTAAGATATTATTATTTAAATTTGAAATCTATATTGGATTAAAATACTAAAAGTGCAAATACAATGAAATATTAAAAATATACTATTTGTATGTTTGTCATCCTCTCTTTCTCTCCTCCAGCATCGCTCCACCATGGATCTCCATTCATCAGAGCTCTGAACAGTACTCCGTAGGTCATGTTCCTCATCTTGCAATTGAGAGTGTGGTTGGATGACTTATTTTGGTATGTCTCGTAAATGTATATACTTTGCGATGAAGCTCAATAGCTTACAGGAATATATGATCCTCCTCATCCTATGTCAGATCAACATGATTCCCAACTTCATCTTGAGATATTGTAGAAATGAGCTCTTGAATCCACTCTTAAAACAAAAACGTCATATCAAATAGGTAATTGTCTTAATTAGAGTCGAAGTTTGGTTTTTTGAGAACTTATCCCAACTTGTCTTGCATGCTAATCAACCTCATTTTACCAGTCTAAAGCTCTTTTTATATAGATCTCATTGAAGTGTCATACCTTACTAAGTGGGGCACCCTCCTTTATCCCTTAAAATTAACAAATTAGATATTAGATATGTATAAGTTGTGATAATTTATTAAACAGAAAAAAAGATCCTTACAATCTGTATAGTGCACACAACTATCTATATAGATACGCATGTGTGTCATGATGGTCCCGATCTAATACTGCCAGTCTCACTCTGACGATTTCTTGACTGGCGCTCTCTCATCGACTTGGAAATGAGGCATCCATCCACTTATGCTGCCAACTTTGCTACATATTGTTGGCCAGACAATGAACCAAGAAGGGAGTTGAATTGGTTAGCAAATAAACCAATTCTCAATCTATACAACTTACAAAGCATTTTAAAAACTTTCTGCAAGGTATTTCAATATGCATTCACAATTCTCAATACATTATACTAATTCACATCAACTCACGGTCACATTATTTGACAATTCTCAATCTATACAACTTATAAAGCATTTTCCAAAAATTAATTTGAAATTGTCTCTAAGTTTTAATTATCTTAACATTCAAGCAATTCTAAAAATAATTATGATGATATTTCACTTTAATTGAACTTTTTTCAAAAATTTAAACTTTCAAGTTTCATCAAACTCTACATTTTTTTACTAAAATTCACCCCAGTACAGATCTTGCACATCTTGTGGTACTGCCTTTCACCCGTATTCCTCTGGATCTAGTCTCTCTTGAAATATGCAGGAGATCTGAGTTGCTATATTATGGGACTCAACAAATCTACAATTATATAAATGTACAAGTATTAAACATCAACACAAAATACAATTAACATGTAAAATAAATAAGTATGAAATTTTTCGTTGTAGTTTTGCTCCTCGTAAAACAGTTAGTGACGAATTATTATTCTATCACTAGAATTAGTGATGGAATTTCCATCGCAATAGATTTGCTTCTAAGTGAAACAATTTGCAATGGATATGCCGTTGAAATTTAGTGACAGAAATTTTCATCGCTAATTTGACTTGATATTTTAGTGACGGATTAATGTTCTATCACAAATTTACCTAGAGATTTAGCTACTTATTTAGTGTTGCAAATTTTTGGAGATAAATTAGTGACAGATTTTTCCGTCGCTAATAGCCAAATTTTATTTTTTAAATTTTCAATAATTTTTTATTTAATTTGTTTTTCAATTTTTAAGTTCAATTGGATAAATTACAAATTTGTTTTTATAAAACAAGTCATGAAATTAATAGTAAAATTAATTATAAGTTAACATTTAAATTTAATATCATGATAAATATTTGATAAGTAAAAATTCTAAAATATTATTAATATATTCTCCTACATACTATCAGAGTGAGGTGGTTCTCTGTGTGAAGGTTGAGCTGAACGTTGGGTAGAATGAGACATTTCTACTATAACCTATCGTATCTCTTAAAACTCCGCGCATATCTCTTTCCAAATCTTCGTGCGCATCTCTTCACGAATCTCCCCACGCATCTCTTTTCGCTTCTGCTACATATCTTGCTTAATGGTAGCATGCAATTGCTTTACATTAGTGCCTAGTAAGGTGGCAGTGGAGCAAAAATGAGGACGTACCACTATAGAAATGTGGATCCTTGGTGCCCATTCTATACACTCGCTGCTTTTTCTGATCGTCAGCTACCTCCAAAAATAATTGCCATAAATTTGGTTGACATGGCTCATTAGATCCCTCTATTGGCTGAGAAGCAGTCTCTCTAAGGGCATGCACTCAATCCTGCAATACAAAATTTGACAAGTAAAATTATAAATTGCATGAGATTAATTGAAAAGGCTAACTAATGAATTTTTACATAGGAAGAATTTATGAGTTTAATAAACACTTACTGCAACAACTTTAGACCGTTGGTCCACATACTGAATTCCTAAAGCAGTCTTCTTAGTGTGTGCCATCTCAAAAAGTTCAACAGGATTTGGTTCACATCCTAAATCTTTTGTTTGATAGAAAAAGACAAAGACAACACAAAAACAATAACATTATAAGTATAATACATAAGTAAACAAAAATATTAACATACATTTTACAGAATTAATATTTAAATGAATAACAAATTCAAATAAAATTTTCATAATCAACATACCATCCGCATGTTATGTTCAACCACGAATATAGAACCCTATATATGTCATGAGGGACCTGAACCTGAGTCACTCATCTCATTAAGTCTGTTTTTGGAGGCAATGGTAGATCACTGCCTGAATTAAGGAGTAGACCACTTTTTTGCCAACTCTCCTAAACATCATATGGGTCTTGTGATGGCTTATTGCTAGATACTCTCCACCGACTTAAAGTATCACTATAATGTGATGTAGCCTGTTAGAACCATCAACATATGATTGCACTTTCAAGCTTGGGATCCCAAGTAAATTCCTTATGATATAGAAAAAAAATCAACATATAAGACTTTTCTGGATTGCAACGAACATATAAGATTAATTATTTAATATCAAACTAAAAGTTTAGCAAAGTTTCATCTATAATATAAGTTACTTGATCTCAAGTACAAAGCTTGTAAAAGCCAATCAATCTAAAGGATTAAATATTTAAAATCAAACTAAAATTTCGCCAGAGTTTCGCATACAACATAAGTAATCTAACCTCAATTATGAGGTCTCTAATAACCAATCAAACATAGGAAGTGAAATTTTGTCTATAACATAAGTAACTTGACCTAAATTACAAGGCAACTAACAACCAATCAATAACAAGAGAGATTACACATTTAATATGAGATTGAAATTTTCACAGAGTTTTATCCATAACATAAGGAACATGACTTCAATTATGAGGCAACTAACAACCAGTCAAACACAATAAGCAATTTCATCTATAATATAGTAAGTTGACCTTAATTATGAGGCCTTTAACAACCAATCAAACACTTATTTGAAATTTACCTGAAACTCATGCCAATAGAAATCCCTCACATCATCAGGTACATTCTTCTAAGCATGTCCTTTATCACTTAAATGTAGCAAAAAATTATGAGTGATAATTGCAAAAGCCGCATGAGATTGAATAAAACTTCCATTATGTATAACATACAAATAAACAACGCATTAAACATTGACTAAATAATAATTGAAATATTTCAAAAGACTATAGATAATAACATTACCTCTGAGGATCAAGATCTAGTCGTCTACTGTTGGTTAACTCTACCATTAATGCTCAGATTGTGAAGCATGAGATGAACCAATGATAAGAGATGATGCAACAAGATATGATGTAAAAGATGCAAATGTAGAAGGAATGGATGGTGATGTCTGAGGTGGTGCCAATGTCTTTAATGGTGTTGATGGATGTGGTGATGGTTGTGATGTCGATGGCGATATCTATGGTGGTGCTTGAAATTGTTTTCCATCTGATGCTAAATATGGTGGTATTAATGGTTGATATGACATACTACTCTTATTTGTCGATCACCTTCCTCGATTTTAAGGACCTCTTCCTCTACCATGTATTATATCATTAGATGATGTGCAACCCATTTGCATATTAACCATTCAATAATAGTAAACACTATCAAAGACAATAATAAATGCAAATATCTATTACAAGTTAAAATGAATAACAATAATAAAAGTGACATGGAATAAATGCAAACAATACATCATATAAAAAAGAAAATAACATAATTGATTTACACATTACGCCTAATCACTATCATAATCTTTTCAATCCCACTCACCATCATTAGTTTCTTCATCATCATCATCTTATTCAAATTCAAGATTAGGCTCTTCACCTTCTTCATTATTCTCTTGATGTCAATATATGCACTAGTTGGATCAATCAAATAGTCACTTTCATCTTCTTCTATATCTATATAATGACTATCAATGTTATCTTCTTGGAAGGCTAGTGATGCATTGGAAACTTGACTATCTGATGTTGCTTGTGGAATTTCAAATTTAGTTCTAGCTTTAATTTTATAAATAGACAACCACTCACTTCTTTCTCATTTAACACTTGGATATGCGATAAAATTCACTTAAAATGCTTGAATCACCATCAAAAATGGTTCAGATCTATTAAATCTATATTTTTGATTGACCTTGACCAACTTATACTGTGGATGGATCTTTGCACCCAAATTCAACATTGGATCAAACCACTTACACTTGAATAGTACAGTTCTCTTAATTGGTAATGCAGAGTACTCCAACTATACAACTTCAATCAATTGCCTTATATTCTTCTCATTTATATTGATTGCCATCATCATTGCATGGTACATTTCGATGCCTTGTATTCACATGATCCACAAAATAATAAGAATAAAACAATGAAGCTTATTTTACCAAATAAGCATTACATATTGAACCTTCAACTCTATCTTTATTTTGAACATTATTTTTCAATCATCGAAGGTACCTAAGATATAAAATTTATGAGGTAAATGTTATACCAATAATAAGGGAAAGAATAAATGAGTTATTAGATATTACCTCTCAAAAGGATACATCCACAGGTATTACATGAGACATGTTATTCTTGCTTTATATGGCAAGTGTACCAATAGATGTTCCATGGAATCAAAGAAACTTGGAAGGAATATATGCTCAAGCTTATAGAGAATCACATAAATCTCTTTTTCAAGTCATGCCACGTCATCATTGGTTATAACAATGAATGTTAAATCCTTAAAAAACATGTTTAATTCTATTAATGCCTTCCAAACATTACTTATAAGCAGTTCATGAAATGCAATAGGTATTAAATGCTGCATAAACACATGACAATTATGGCTTTTCATCCTAAACAACTTAAGTTTCCTCATATCAACACATCTAACCAAATTTGACACATAACCATCAGGGAATCTCAAATTTCTTAGTCATTCACACAAAGCTTATTTTGATTAATTATTTAGCATATAACAAGCTTTAGGATATCTTCCTTTTACAAAATCTCGTTCCAATTCTGGTTGTCGACAATATGAATTCAACACTTTTTGAGATTTGTATTTGTCTTTTGTTTTCTCATCAACATTCATTACAGTGTTAAACATATTATCAAATACATTTTTTTCAATATGCATTACATCTAAGTTGTGTCAAATGAGAAGGGTACTCCAATAAGGAAAATCCCAAAAGATACTTCTTTTCCTCCAACCACATTGTTTGCAAATTGGGCCATTAGTTATCTCGGCAACCTGTTTTGTTACATTTTTCAAATCCAACTGGTCAATCTCATACAATATTTCACTTCCAGATCTAATATGAGGTACTTCTTTAATCATTGTCTTATTCTTCATGATTGATATTTTGTTTTGGCGGAATAGATGATCTTGAGGCAAAAACTTATTGAGGTTGTCAAACCATAATTGTTTTCTACTCTCTAAAAGAGAAAGAATTTATTTGATTCATACAAAATTGACAAGCTAACCTTCCAATAGTACTTCACCCAAACAACATTGCATATGCAGGAAAGTCACTAATTATCCACATAAGATTAACATGCATTTGAAAATTTTGTTTGGTTGAAAAATCATAAGTTTACACACCATCAAGCCATAGATGGTTAAGTTCTGATATCAATAGACATAAGTAAACATCCAACTTATCCTCAGGGTTAGTTGGCCCAAGAATCAATACAATTAATAACATGTAAGCATACTTCATACACAACTAAGGTGGCAAATTGTACGGAATCACAATAACTGGCTAAAAAAATATTATTGTCCAGATTGCCTAAATGGTTGAAAACCATTGGTGGAAAGACTCAATCAAACATTTTGAGTCTCTGATGTGAATTCTGGATGCATATCATTAAATTTTTTCCATGTAAGGGAATCAGAAGAGTGACACATTATCCCATCTTCAATTTCATGTTCAGCATGCCGCCTCATTTCCATTGTGGTAGCATTAGATGCAAACAATCTTTGCAATATTGGAGTGAAAGGGAAGTAGTACATTTTCTTGTGAGGAATAGTTGTTTTGCTACCTTAATGTTGCCTCTTGTACCGAGGATCCCCACAAAACTTACAACTAATCCATAAACTGTCTTCACCCCAGTATATCATTCACTTGTTGTTACAATAGTAAAAATTTTCAATTGGAAAACTTATGCCATGTACTAGTTGCTTTGTTCTATATAAGTTTTCAGGCATCATACTTCCTTCAAGAGTAATCTCTTTCATTAATCAAACCATGTCATCAAAATTATGTTCAAACATATGGTGTTCTGACTTTATGTGCATCAATTGAGCAACAAACGATAACTATAAATGACTTTTATATCCAGGGTATATTTCCTCATCTACAGTCCTAAGCATATCATAGAACTTTTGGGCCTCTGGATTTAGTGTTTCTTCCATGTAAGTTTTAATTTAACGCATGGCTAGCAACATTCATAACCATAGAATGATACCAATTGGATGATTTTGCATAATTATCCACACTAGGATATTCATCGATATAATTGACATCATAATTCAAGTTAACCCCAACTGTTTGTTCCCCATGTAGAGTCCAATCATAATAACTCGGTACAAAATCATTTATATACAGATGCAACTTAACTATATCCACTTCAAGAAACATGTGATTCTTACACTTGCAATGGTTACATGGACACCTTATCCTATCCTTGTCCATCAATTCTGAATGACTGCATGCAAATTTTATGAATTGTCTCATGTCAGTCATGAACTCAGGGTTCAGAAGACCATCTTTCAACCGATTATACATCCATAAGTGATCTAGTCTCATTTTTTTATTACCTCTATTAAATCAAGAAAAAAATTAGATCATTCTTATCATAGCTAGTTAATTACTACCACCAATGGATACAAACAAATAAAAACTAACCTAATATATTAACTATAATTTTATTTTGTATCATAGCACATGAATTTAAGCACAAAGTTCATCATTATAGATTAGAGATGTTCAATTCACTATAGCAATTATTGTAATTCAATTAATAGGACAATATATCAAAGCAAGAGATGTTCAATACACTACTAATTTGAATCTTAACAATAATTTATAACAACATTTTCATTAAACAATTTTTTTTCAATTTAATCTTTAATATTATTCCATTAATTTGAATCTTAACAATTCATTAAAGTTTGCTATTTGGATCTTTTATTAAGTTTTCATTCATTTAACAAGTGGAAATCCAATGCGTTATTACGTTTGAAGGTTTTAATTGGAAACTCTAACAAATATTAGATTTTAAATTGCTAAAAATAGTAAATATTATAGTTTATATTATAAAAATTTCCATATTTTTAATCTTTCTATAATATTTTTTAATTTATTATTTATGATATTAACAAATGAGAAAAGTCCGATAAAAAGACAAAATTGAGAACTTCGATAAACACTAACATTTAAATTGATAGAAAAAATAAAAATAAAACCTATAAATTAGGAATATTTTCTCAATTTCTACTTTTCTTTAGGTACAAATTAGTAGAAGAACAAAAAAAAAACATCAACAACAACAAGAAGAATAGGATTGGAGTAAAGTATTGAAGTGTTTTGTTATCCAAATTTGGAAGTCATGTTGGATTTCGTGGCATCTTCCTATTTGGTATTTTATTCTTGTTAGTCACAGGAGTGACAAGTAATTAATTTTATATAAATCATGAACTTCTTTTTCTTAATTGACTAATGAAAAATGTTTAGGAATCAAATTGTATATTTTCAATTAATTTTCATGTATGATTCGATTTATAGATGTAAATGAATAATTTAGAGAATAAAATTTTATAATACTAAATGAATATGGTTTTAAGGGGTACAACAATGAATGTGGATTGATTGCTACTTTGATAGAAGAATTAGGTTGCATCTTCCACGTTTCAGCTGAAAGAAGATGAGTATTCATAGCTTATATTCAATCACATTGTGACCCACGTCCTAAGGGTATATGATTAGGATCTTAATTATATAAGCATGACAATGTTTAGTAAAATATGAATGAATCCATGCATCTTTTTTTTTTTTTTTCCTAATACACTAATCAAGTATATATGCAAAAGCCCACATAGACCTGTAGAAAGATTTTTTATTAAGGCCCAAACCAAATTATAGGATTAGGGAACCATCATCAATTTTATATTTTGATTATATTTACCTTCCACACGAAAATTTTGAAAATTTCTTGCCCTTTTTACTTATAAGTTAATATACTATTAGTAATATTAAAAAACTTTATGGCTTATTTTTTAGATGATAATGTATTATTAATTCAATTCATAAATAAATAGATTAGTATGATCTAAATGTGAAATTTTGCATAAAATTCAACATTAGCAATTCAATTCAACATTGAACTTATTCTTGGGGTTAATTTGTTTCCCCGATCATATATCAAACATCAAAAGTCAATGATTATTTCTAATATTATTTATGGTTCATTTTAAAACTATAAGAATCAAATTCTACTTATAAATATAATATAATAAATATTCCTATTTGACATAATCCCAAAAGATAAACTAAAATGCCCCTTTTCTTAATTATATATTTTAATTGAGAAACTTTTTATTAGCATTCAGTGAATGAAAAAAGAAGAAGATAATATCAAGAATTTAGGTTCCTTACAAATATTCACAAATTAAAAAATAAATAAAATAAAATAATACTAGAAGAGAGCTATCACTTAATCTTAAAAGTTAATTCAGAAGCACTTTTGCTATTGTAATGGGAAACAAAATATTATTTCCAGCTTTAAATTAATCTAAGAGTCAAAGTATACCTGGGGCTGTACAAGGAACAGATGAGCGACAAGTGTGGGGCTGCTCGTGTGGGGTTGGACAATAGAAAGATAAGCGGCGATGTCTAGAGATGCATCTGCTGTAGAAAATGAAATGGGCAATTTTAAGGGCTCAACTTTAAGGCTGCAAAAACGGCATAGTTTTTCCAAATTACTTATATATATATAACAGAGCTATCACCTAAAGTTGAAAGTTAATTCAGAAGCACTTTTGCTATTGTAATGGGAAACAAAATATTATTTACAGCTTTAAATTAATCTAAGAGTCAAAGTGTACCTGGGGCTGTACAAGGAACAGATGAGCGCCAAGTGTTGGGCTGCTCGTGTGGGGTTGGACAATAGAAAGATAAGCGGCGGTGTCTAGAGATGCATCTGCTGTGGAAAATGAAATGGGCAATTTTAAGGGCTCACTTTAAGGCTGCAAAAACGGCATAGTTTTTCCAAATTACTTATATATATATATATATATTAAATTTTATTAATTATATATTATATTAATATTTATTATTTAATTTTTTCATATTTTAATATTTATTTATATTTTATTTTAATATTTGTGTATTAGCGACACTAATGTTCGTCACTAAAAAATTTGATTTTCAAAAGTCATCCTATTAGCAACGGCCAGGTCCGTCACAAGACTTAGCGACGACAATCTTTTTGTCGCTAAATGTAAGTATGGTGCCAATCCTTCACACTAGTGACGGAAAATATTCGTCGCAAAAAATCTCCCTAACTTCTATCGCAAATCTCTCACAAATAAGGCGACAAATATTGTCACCACAATTAGTTGCAATTATTAGCAATAAATTATTTCTATCACAAATTTTCGTTACTAAATTATTTTTAATTTGTTGCTAACCTTTTTCTAAATTTTAATATCATTCTCATTTGTTATTTCTTCATTGATCTGTTACTAATTAGTGGTGGATTAGGTCTGTTGCTAAATTCAGTCACTATTCTATTTTTTTTTTAGTGGATGTGCCAGCTGTCTCTGTGTCAGTTAATGCAGATGTGGCTCTAGATGGTAATGATGTAGAAGCAACTGATGTGGATGAAATATGACCTATACCAATGGCTCATCTTCGGCCCACTTCATGGGGCCATCTTTAGCGCGACCTCGACCCCTCATACTAAATGAAAAAAAAAACAAATGAAATAACAATTAATAGTTATCCCATAATTTACTCAGCTACAACAACCTCTATTCATTATCATTTTTAGTCATTTCATTTATATAATCATCATCTGAATCAAATAAACTTTTTGTTAATAATTCTAGTTTTTCATCTTCATCATCATTAACAATATCTTTTAGGTCACTTATTGGATCATTCAATGTCCTTTGTTGGTCTTTTTCAGTAATTTCAACATTATGGATGTTGATTGACTCCGTTTGAAATGGAGTAGGTTCTTGCATACATGTATTTTGGGAAGAATTTTCTGGCATCTAAATAACTCCTTTTGATTTTATTTTAGAAATGACTCACTAGTCACTTTTGTCCCTTCGCAAGCTTGGATACAAACAATAATATACTTGAGTTGTTTGCATTGCTAGGATAAAGGGTTTGTATTTGTTGTATTATCTTATATGGTTGAACTCAACAATATTGTAATGCTCATGAACCCTGATACTAACATCAAGATTATGATCAAACCTATCATATTTGAATTAAACTGTTGATTTATTTGGCCAGTTAGGATATTCCAGCTGCACTACTTCCCTTAAATGACTGTACTAATCATTCATGTTATGGCTATAGTTTTGGCCCTTTATGCAAACCCCACTATTCCTTGAAATTGTGTTTGCACCACGTCCGACTGTGTGAAACTCATATCCCTTGACACTGTTCATTGACATTGTGTTTGCACCATATTTGACTGTGTGAAACTTATATCTGTTGACAAAATAACCATTATATGTTGTAATGGTTCCTAATGGACCTTTTATGAGATCATTAAGGAAATCATTGTGAATACCAGAGTTTGAATCACGTGCCGGAAATAATATGATATAATCTTTACACATGTTAAGAATATGAAGATTAAATGACATGTTTTAAAAAGAAAGGCTCAAATAGGCTTTGAACCACATAACAAAGTCCACCTCAAGTTTAACATTCACTTTTGCATTATTAATGTTTGAATTGAGGTGTTGCAACATATCAGTGTAAATCCTACCATTTAATGGAGTTGTTAACAATATCATATAGAAAAGACATTTGACTCAGAAGAATACTAACCTGACATATAATTTAACTTCTTCACAATTAAGCGAAACATAGGAATGAACATCCTTGTATTCTTAAGGAGACATATGTCTAGTTATGGAATGACCAAGTGGCCTATCACTGCATTTGAAATTTGATAGGTTTAAAGAATTGTTTGATGGAATATAATCCCTACCACCTTTATAATTTAAGGCATGGTACTTGCTTTTGTGTGCATGTGATCTTTGAAATAGTATGAACAAAATTCTAATGCTTCCTCACTAGATATATATTGCATATCAAGCTTTCTACATATACCTTGTTCCTGATATTGAGCTTCAATTTTTGAAGATACCTTTACAATGATAAGATGAATAAGATATATGCACTAATGAAATATTATTACATCAAATGATGACTTAGAAGTTAGATTTACTAACATTTCAAATGGATACATTCATCAAAACTCCACTAGCTTAGTAATGCATGCCTCATAGGGCATGTGAACTAGAAAATGTTCCATAGAATTAAAAAAACTTAAAGGGAATATTCTTTCCAGGTTACATAAAATAATTGAAATGTTTCATTCAAGTTTGATCATGTTTTCATTTGTAATTACTGTTGCATTTAGAAGAGCAGATTAACATGCAACAACCTAGGGGATTTAAAGAAGAAGGCAAGGAGAATCATATGTGTTTGTTAAATAAGTTTTTGTATGGACTCAAACAGTCCCCACGATAATGGTACAAAATATTTAATGCCTTTATGACTTCTCGTAGTTATTCTCGATCAATATTTGATAGTTATATGTACCTAAAAAGGGTTAGTGTTGATTCCTTCATTTATTTATTATTGTATGTCGATGATATATTGATTGCTTATAAAGACAAGTTTGAAATTTGTAAGCTAAAAACTTTGTTGAGTGATGAGTTTGAGATGAAAGATTTAGACAGAGACGAGAGAATTTTGGGTATGGAGATTAGTAGGGATCATGATGCTAGTGTATTATACCTTAGTCAAGAAATGTATGTTGACTAAGGTCATTAATCGTTTTGGCATGAAAGATGTAAAGAATGTCTCTACACTATTGGCAACTCATTTTAAACTCTCAAACTATCTATCACCACAGTCAGACTAGGAAGAAAGCTATATGGAAAAAGTCCCCTATTTTAGTGTCATAGGTAGTTTGATTTGATGTATGTAATGATATGTACATGTCCCGACCTTGCTCAAGCTATTAGTGTGGTCAGTCAGTATATGTCATGTCCTGGTAAAGCTCGTTAGGAGGTGGTAAAGTGGATATTCATATATCTTTGTGGATATTCAAATTACTACTTATAATTTGGTAAATAATCTAGTGGGATAATTGGTTATTATGATTCTGACTATATAGAAGATCTTGATTGAATAATATCCTTGATGGGTTATATATTCACTTTTGGTTCTACTGTACATGACATTAGCAGAAGCTTTCAAAGAAGCTATACAATTAAACAATCTCTTATGCGAGCTTATATTATCAAAATAAACTATTCAAGTTCACTATGATAGTCAAAGTGTCATTTACTTGATTATAGATTAGGTGTTTGAAGAGAGGACAAAGCATATTGATGTTTGCTATCATTTCGTTCGAGATATTATAAGTGAAGGCAAGATTGTTGTAAGGAAGATTCATACTTCAAAAAATCTAGCTGACATATTGACAAAACCATTATCTGCTACAAAAGTTTGATTCATGTATCGACTTGATAGGTCAAGAAGTTTTTCGATTTGGCCTTAAGGAGCATTTGAGTGGATGTGAATAAGATGACCAATTGAGGAGAGACTTAGTGGTACCTTATTCAATTTGCTGCTAAAATGGTGGAGCCCCCATATAGTCGAGGAGGTGGAGATTTGTTAGTCAACAGCCAAAATTTTGGAAGAATTGGATGTGGGTTCCTTCAACATGGGGCCTGCCACATTTATAACTATAAAAAAGCAAAAAGTAAGGAAAATTCAAAGCCACCGAATTGTGGCAGAAAATGTTGAAAAAAGGTTATCACTACCTGGTCGAATATTTTGAATTATTTCATCATCATTTTTGCCTATAAAATGAACTATAATGTTAGAAGAATATTATTGCAATGTCAAGTAAATTGAGAGGATCAATTGTGAAAGTCAGTGAAGTCAGCGAGTTAGGTTTTTAGAATTTTTTCAAAAAAGAGACAAAAATTGCGAGAAAACATATCTGTGATATTTTTTAGGAGACACTTGTATGCCATTATGATTTTGGATTTATCTTAAATTATTGTATTTATCCTAGTCTTTGTCTAAGAAAGACTATTTCTCTCTTTATATCTATTCATTTATTTTAGTGGAAGAAAACTATTCAAAGTTTATCTAATGGACGTAGCCTAATTAAAAAGTTAAACTATATTAAATATCTAATGTGGATTTTTACTGATAATTTATTCTGTATTTATTTTGTTGTTTTATCCGTTGTGCCTAACAATAAATAATGGTGAAGGATCTAAAAATCTTTAATTGAATGGAGAATCAATTAACTAGCAATTTCTCTATTTATCTAAAATAATATATGCAATTTACTTCTTCCTTCCAATCTCTCCATTTTCTTTTTTTGATTGAAATTTTTCCATTTGTCCAGATCACATCCTTCAGTTCCTCAACTCTCCAACTATTTGGTTACATACATTAAAAAAGATGTTTTTAGCAATTACATTATAATATGATAGAAGGTTGGATGAACGACTGTTGGGTTACATACAATAAAAAAAATATTTTCAGCAATATTGACAATCAGTTAATCATACAATATTTTCGGAATATAAGCCCTCGATTAGAACAATTATGAACTTTATTTTTTTAATTTATATAGTTTAATATGTAATATTTTAAAATATTTTTATATTTGCACAATTATTGAATATCATATTTTATTTTTTAATGGATAATATTTGTCATTTCTTGCAAAATTTATTTATGCATCAACTATTTAATTGAATCATATATTGTATTGTGAAAGAAATTTAGAATATAAAATTTTGCATCCCCTGACTTAAGTTCTTAATTGGCTCTGCCAATAAGTATTGCCCTTCCATAAACTTAACTAGACCCAACCCGAGTTTGAAGAATTTTAGTGTTATCCGGGTTGGTTTATCATAATTTTAAGGCAATTAATAAAGAAAATCGTCTGAACTAATCCAACCAGAACAAAGTGAAATTTAATCCCTCTAGAACTGCATTTGAACTAAAATGACTGAATTGAATGATTTAAATTGAATTTATTGATTCCCTTAATTCAGTTTGATTTTACTCATCTCTATAAATTACTATTATAATAAAAATTATCCCTTTTGATTATATTAGGATAAATAGTTTTACTTGGATTTGGATTATTTATTTTTATCTTTTAGAATTTTGAAATAGATTGTATCTTAATAGATTATATTTTTATTTCTTGTTGCTTTGTAGCCTTTTTACAACATATCAATTCAATTCAATTTTTCTTTATTGCTAGTTCTTGTCATAACCCTTCTAGATACTAACTCCAGGACTTTATCTTTGCTCGGCAAACCATATAAGTTTAATATTTATCTTAATTCATTGGTGGTCCGCACAAATTGTAAAATATTTTTAGGCATAAACAGAGGAGTTCTTCAAGAACAAGTTATTTTCATAGCCAATCATCAATAATTATAATTACTGATGGATATTCTTCAATACTCAAACGCTTATTAAAAATTTTTGTTAACATAATCTACTTGTGCATGCATATTTTGGAAATTACTATTTGTTTAGATGTAATTTGTGACTTGATTGTATTGACTAAACAAATGATTGATTCTCACACAAATAAATTAATATTTATTTTATTTACATATGGCATTATATTATTTTTTGATCAATAAAAAAAATCATATATCAACTCCAAACAATATCTGTTTGTAATTTACTACACACATAATAAAATTAAAAATACATCAAATTATTTTATTTATTTAAAATATAAAAACAATAAGTAAAAAAATTAAAACTCCTTAAAAATCTAAAATCAGTTTAATTCCAATTCTTATATATCACCAAACATTAAGTCCTACTCAATTCTTGCCAAAACTATGAAGTGGAGAGAGTTCAGCCTTGATTGTCTCCAACTGTGTAAATCACGGTTGGTCTTGTTGGTGTCAGTGAGGTTGCGAAATCGGTGCAGGTGGAGCAGTAGAAACCGCAGTCTCTGATGCGGTAAAAATAGAGGTAAAAATGGTGGGTTGAGGAGTTAGAATAGAAAGTAGAGGTGCAAAAAAAGAAGACTAAGGAGTTAGTGTTGAAGTTATTGTACTAACATTGATCATCAAGTTTTGACCTGCAGCACAATGGCGAGAAAAATTGTAAATTGAAATTAATTATAATCTTTTCAAGGTTGAGTTAAATATATTTTGAATAAAATATTATTAGTTTTTACACCATTTATTGAAAATATTAATATTTTATTCTTACTGTTTAAAATTAAGATAAAGATAATTAAGTAAATAAATATTTAAAGATAAAATTAAATCAAAATAATAATTTAAGAATTTAATTCAACGTAAAAAAAGGTTACACTGAGTCAAAGGGACTTAGAAATGAGTTTTGCCCATTTATTTCATTCATTTATTATCCTTGTTAAACTTGTCTAAGAAAAAATAACCGAAAATTAAGAAATCTTGATCAATACATTAGTATAGCATACTTGTTCCTTAAAAATAAAAAAATTAAAAAACCAAAATGCCTGATGGCACAAAGAGAACTAGTAAAATAATTTGGATTATAATTTATAATTGTATATAAAATAATTAACTCTAAAATTGTTAGATTATTTTAAAGTAATGGTTTACAGAGTGCAACTTATTTACAATAATGGAGAGAGAAAGCTTTGGATGTATTATGACAATCACAAGTAAACTGAATTAGATACCTTATACGTAGAAAACAAAAACCTCTACAAAATTTATAAAAAAATAAAAGCAATACTATAAAAATTTTCTTAGCATCAATATTATCACTATTTAAGTGGGGATTAGCTCCTATATAGATATCAAGAATTTTTCACAATACAATGTTTTTAAATATATATATATATATATATATATATATATATATATATAATTTAATTTTCACAAATACTCATATATGTATATTATGTACAAATAAAAGAAAAAAATAAAATATAAACTACGTATAATGAACATATATAAAGTAAAAAAAAGTAACGATAATAGAAAAAGAGCTTAATATATGTGTGTTAGAATCATGTGAAATTGAGTTTGATGCAAAAAAAAAAAAATCTAGACACAAGACTTAAACACAAAATATATATTATGTCTTTGGCATTAATATTTTTATTATGGATTTCCTTTTCTATCACAACGCAATACATCTTAGTATTTATAATCTCAAGTGTCAAATATTCTCAACCAAAAGAAAAAAAAAGTAGCTCATGTATCTGCTCCATGATGCATCTAGTGGCGGCTAATTAGCGCGAAACCTCTCTCTCTCTCCTTTAGCATTTGCTCCACCATATATCTCCATTCATCAGAGCTTTGAACAGTACTATGTAGCTCATATACCTCAATTTGCAATTGAGAGTGTGTTGCTTTAAGCTCTTTAATTTGCTGATGAGTTGCCTCAAGAAAGGTACTGAAGATGTAGAGACTTCATATGCAAAGCTGGATGACTTATTTCGGCATTTCTTATAAATGTATCTACTATGTGATGAAGCTCAATAACTTATAGGAATATCTTATCCTCATCATCTTGGGTTAGAACAACCTGGTTCCTGAATTCATCCCAGAATGTTGCAGAAATGAGCTATTGAATCTGCTTCTAAAATAAAACATCATATCAAATAAGCAGTTGTCTTAATTAGAGTCTAATTTTAGTTTTTTGAGAACTTATCCCAACTTGTCTTGCAGTCTGATCAACCTCATTTGACCAGTCTAGAGCTCTCCTTATATGGATCTCATTGAAGTGTCGTACCTTACTAAGTGAGCCGCCCTTCTTCATCTCATAAAATTAACTAATTAGATATTAGATATGCATAAGTTATGGTAATTAATTAAATAGAAAAAAACAAAGATCCTTACAATTTGTATGGCATGCTCAACTATCGCTATAGACTTGCATGTGTGTTGTGATAGCCCTGATTTGGTACTGCTAGTCTCACTCTGACGATTTCTCAACTGACGCTTTCTTATTGATTGGAAATGAGGCATCCATCCATTTGTGCGGCCAATTCTACTAGACATTATCTCACACAAATTGGGGCTTTCCTATAACTTTCCAATGGTAAAGTATATCTGAGTATCTCTTACCTATGAACTGCTTCCATAATGCCTTAACCACTCCATTCCAAATATCCTTTCACTCATAGATTTCTAAAAAAAAATATATCAAGACATATAAAATTTGTGAGAATATATAAAAAAATTAAAAAAAATTGACAGTCTTCCCAAAAAGCTGCATAATCCAAAAATTCCATGCAAGGTATTTCAATATGCATTCACAATTCTCAATTCATTATACTAATTCACATTAACTCACTGTCATATTATTTGACAATTCTCAATCTGTACAACTTACAAAGCATTTTCCAAACAACATTAATTTGAAATTATCTCTCATTTTCAATCATATCAACATTCAAGTAGCTCTAAAAATAATTATGATGATATTTCACTTTTAATTGAACTTTTACAACAATTTAAACATACAAGTTTCATCAAACTCTACATCTATTTACTAAAATTCACCCCAGTCTAGATCTTGCACATCCCGTGGCACCGCTTTTCACTTGTATCCTTTTGAATCTAGTCTTTCCTGAAATGTGCGAGAGATCTAAGTTGCCATATCATGGGACTCAACAAACCTATAGTTATATAAATGCACAAGTATTAGAGGTCAACACAAAAACACAATTAACATGTAAAATAAATAAGTATGATATGTCTCACCTCCCATCATTCATTCGTAGTCTATTATGACTACCTAAGTAGTTGCTCCCTATTATGGTGTCTAAACTGAGTGTGCTAGGGGTATATGGATGCGACACTAGCCCTGCTCATTGAGATGTCTAAGTTATTCCTATAGATAGTCCTTGAGAGCTGGTTGGACCCAATAACTGTGGGCCAACTGATGTGGATTGGTTTGGACCAGCCGATGTGAATTGGTATGTGCTAACTGATATGGATATGCCAACTATCTCTATGTTAGTTACTGCAGAGGTGGCTCTAGATGGTGATGATATAAAAGCAACTGATGTAGATGAAATATGACCCTTGCCAATGGCTCATCCTTGAACCCCTTCGTGGGGCCATCTTGAGTGCGACCTCGACCCTTCATACTAAATGAATAAAAAACAAATGAAATGACAATTCATAATTATCCCACAATTTTCTCAGCTACAACAACCTCTATTCATTTTCAGTCATTTCATTTATATCATCATCACCTGAATCAGAAGAACTTTTTATTAATAATTCTAGTTCTTCTTCTCCATCATCATCAACAATATCTTTTGGGTCACTTATTGGATCATTCAATGTCCTTCGTTGATCATTTTCAGTAATTTCAACATTATGGATGTTGATTGACTCCATTTGAAATGGTGCAGGTTATTGCATACTTGTACTTTGGGAAAAGCTTTTTGGCAACTTAACAACTCTTCTTCATTTGATTTTAGAAGTGATCCACAAGTCGATTTTTTCCTTTTGCAAGCTTGGATATGAATAATAATATACTTGAACTGCTTGCATTGCTAGGATAAAGGGTTCGTACTTGTCGTATTATCTTCTATTATTGGCCTCAATAATGTTGTAATGCTCGTGAACCTTGGTACCCATATCAGGAATATGATCAAACCTATTGGATATTAATAAAAATATTTGCTTAATGGGCCAGTTAGGATATTCCTGCTGCACTTTTTCCCTTAATTGACCGTACCAGTCATGTCATATCCACTAATTTAGGTCTTGAGTCGCACATATCATAGAATTGACGTGTTGAACCGACCATAGTCAAAATTTAGATTTTAACCAAAATTAATCAAGATAATGATTAATAATTATGATATATGCTTAAGAAAGTGTTTATAAAGTTTAAAGAAGTTGATTTATAGTAAATGACTAAATTGCAAAAATTGATAAGTTTTGGGGTTAATTTGCAATTTACCAAAATTTTAAGGATTTAATGAGATATTTGCTATTTAAACATATGAAATTTGGACATAAAAAATGGGTTGGCTGGCCATAGCATGATGGAATGAGATTAATGTGATAGTTAAGCTAAGTTTCAAAGAAATGGTCAAAGATTGGTGGGTCCCACAAGAGGACTTTGTTTCTCTTCTTATTTCTTTCTTTTCTTCCTTCTTACTTAACATTTCTTCTTTTTTTTTTTTCCAATTAGTAATTTAGCCACTCTCACAATCTTCCATAGCCAACCTTGAATTCTAGTGAGAGAAAGGAAGGGAAGAGAGCGAAAAGAACAAGACAAAGTGATTTTCATGGTCTACAAGTCTTAAAGAAGCTTGGGAGAGCAAGAAGGAGGAAGAACAAACAATTTTAGTGGAGAGAGAGAATATCCAAGGTTGTGATCAAGTGAAGAAATGTGTAAAGGTAATAAGCTTTTCTTCTTCTCTTTCATCTTTTCTTAAGGAAGTAGGGATTTTGAGCTCATTTAAGGCTTATATGGAAGGAGAATGAGTTTAGGGTTTAGAAAGTTTTGAGAAAGTAAGGTGTTGATGATGATTTTATGATGTTGTAGTAGCTCAAAGTGTTAAATAAGGAGCAAAAGGGAGTAAATGCAAAGAGAGAGGTACCTAGAAGAGTGAAGGGGAAAAATAAAGGTTTGAAATAATGCATGTTTAACATGATATTTAATGATTAAATTTCACTAATGATGATTATGGCATGAAACCATAGGTTTAGATATAAAGAATGAGATTTTGTGATATGTTGAATTAAGTAATGTATGTTAGAGAATTAAGTTATGATAAAGACATTTATATGTATCAGAACATTATATATTGTGTAAAGGACTTCAGAAATGCATGAGTTTGTATTTTGGTATGATTTGGTGCAACTATAAATGAATAAGAAAGTGAATATACAGATTTCTCATAGATAGTCACAGGTGTGAACTTGCTAGTTCACGGGCGTGATTGAATTGTATCATGGTGGTGACTTCTGTGTGGTAATGGCACAATTCATTCCAGAAGCATTCACGACTTTAAATCACAGGTGTTAACTAATTCATGGGTGTGAATCAGTAATCACGGCTGTGAATGCTCTGTTTTCAGTAATTATGAATATTGTTAATTAATGAAGTATTTAGGTAAGTAAATGAAAATATATTATTTATCTAGTAAAAATAAGAATGTTAATATGTTTGTAAAATAAGAATGTTGATATGTTTGTAAAGGTAATTAAGTGATTCAAGTTGCATATTAAAGCTAAGATTCAGAACTAAAATTGTTAAGAAGACCCTATATTTTAATTTGAATTTTAACAAGACCAAAATTAAGGTCCAAAACAGAGATCGGAATCTGCCAATGACAGGGCAACATATGAGTTGAAGAATGTAATGAGTAAAATGATATGATTAATTGAACCTTTACATGTATGAAATGGGTGAATTTAATAACTATGAATTTTAATGACATAGAGTAAGCCCTAGAACACCTAACTAGAACTAGACTTAGGATAGTTTGGCATGTGAAGTAGGGGGAGTATGATTAATTCCATTAATGACACTATTATTAAAGCCGGTGATGACACTATTATTAAAGCTGGTGATGACACTATTATTGAAGCCGGTGATGACATTATTATTGAAGTCGGTGATGATACTATTATTGAAACCAGTGATAACACTATTATTGAAGCCGGTGATGACACTTATATATGCATAAATCATATTGCCCTGGTGGCATTCCTAAGTGTTTGGATGACGACTCCGTTATCCTAGTCAGGGGTTCATAGGTGTTGTGGGCTATAAAGAAGAGATTAAAAATAAAAAGGGAATCACAAATTGTGATATGGATAATAATGATGATTTGATAAAGTAAAAATATGAGATAAAATAATATAATTTGATGTTTATGTATGCTAGAACACTATATGATCTATATTTGCATAAAAGATATGTGGGCATAAATTGATATATGGCAATGCATGTTGCATGAAATAGTTTATTTTCTTATTTATATGCACCACTAAGCTTAGAGCTTAGCGTGGGAGTTTTCCTTTTGTGCAGATATAGAAAGATAGCTGAAGGTGGTAGATTAAACAATTGGTGATCCTAGTCAATTAAAGTAGCCGATCTTGAAATAATGGGTCACAATATTTTAAGCTTTTGTATCTTGCTTTTCATATCATATACTTTTAAGTTTGTAAATTTACTTTCATAGTTTGTTAAGAATTAGTTTGATATTATAATTACTATCTTATGTGAATAAAATGTACATTATTTATTGTATACCTATGAGCTTTGAGTTTTAAAAAAAAAGTGTAATGCTTTTAATTTTTTTAAAATAATGATTTGAAGAAGTCAGGTCAGTGTAGCACTCCCTTATTCGAGCACGTGCTGTCTGGGTGAGTGGGTGTTACAGAGATTTTGGTATCAAAGACCGGTTTGGGCAGTTTTGGGTTTTTAAAATTGAGTTTTAAAAATGTTTATTACTTGAGTGTACCCACATTCGAATTTTGGAGTTCCTGCTTTATTGATTAGGGTCATTATGTTTATGTTTTAAGTAGGGTATGGGTTCAAGGTCAAGATAAATAGTAGCAGAAGAAGCTAAGAGTAATGAGCCCTTAGAGGCAAGAGCTTCATCGCGACCAAGTCATTGCCGAGCTGTAGCATTGAGATTTGGTGCTGGCTCATCCCATGATCAGTCAGCTACTAATACGGGCCAGACACAACTCATGAGAAATATGATAGAATTGCTATAGAGAGTATCATAGCCAACCCTATCGGTATTACAGTTTGAGAGACTGAGAAAGTTAGGGGCACTCGATTTTTATAGTAAACGGGAAAATGATCCCTCCATGGCAGAATTTTGGTTGGAATGAGCTGAGCGAGTCTTTGATCAACTACACTGCATAGATGAACATAAATATGAGTATGTAGTATCTCTACTACAGGAGCATGCATATGATTGGTGGTGATTTAAGTCAAAAAGCATAGAGGCTCCTGACCGCATGACCTAGGAATTTTTTCTGGAGAAATTCAATGAGCAATATATTCCTCCTATCTACACAAATGACAAGAAGAGAGAGTTTTTTATGCTAAAACAGAGGGATATGTAAGTAACATAATATGAGAGAGAATTCACACATCTCTGCAAGTATGCTAGTGGCATTATGTCTACAGAGGCTGCTAAATGCCGATGATTTAAAGATGGATTGAGAGACCTGATCAAGCTACAAGTTTCAGCCCTACTCCTAAGTACCTGGATGACAACTTCGTTATCCTAATCAGGGGTTCATAGGTGTTGTGGGCTATAAAGAAGAGATTGAAAATAAAAAGGGAATCATAAATTGTGATATGGATAATAATGATTTGATAAAGTAAAAAAAATATGAGATAGAGCAATATAATTTGATGTTTATGCATGCTAGAATACTACGTGATCTATATTTGCATAAAAGATATGTGGGCATAAATTGATATATGGCAATGCATGATGTATGAAATAGTTTATTGCCTTATTTATATGCACTACTATGCTTAGAGCTTAGCATGAGAGTTTTCCTTTCATGCAGATATAGAAAGGTAGCTGAAGGTGGTAGAAAACGCAAGCGATTATCCTAGTCAATTAAAGAAGCCGATCTTGAAATAGTGGGTCACAATCTTTTGAACTTTTGTATCTTGCTTTTCATATCATATACCTTTAAGTTTGTAAATTTACTTTCATAGTTTGTTAAGAATTAATTTGATATTTATAATTACTATCTTATGTAAATAAAATGTACATTATTTATTTTATACCTATAGCTTTGAGTTTAAAAAGAAAAATGTGTATGGCTTTCTAGCAATTTTTTTTTAAAATAATGATTTGAAATAGTGAGGTCAGTGTAGCGCTACCTTATCCGGGCATGTGCTGTCTGGGTGAGAGGGTGTTATAAGTCATTTGCATTATGACTTTAGTTTTGGCCCTTTATGCAAACCCCATTATTCATTGATATTGTGTTTGCACCACGTCTGACTATGTGAAATTTATATATGTTGACACTACTCATTGATATTGTGTATGCATCACATCCAACTGTGTGAAACTTATATCCATTGACAAAATAGTCATTGTATGTTGTAATAGTTCCCAATAGATCTTCTACGAGATCATTAAGGACATCATTGTGAATACCATATTTTGAATCATGTGCCTCAAACAATATGATATAGTGTTTACGCATGTTAAGAATATGAAGATTAATTGGCATGTTTGAGAAAGAAAGGCTCACATGCTTTGAACTAGATAGTAATGTCCACCTCATGTTTAGCATTCATTTTGCATTATTAATGCTCTGATTGAGGTGTTGCAACATATCAGTGTAAATTCTACCATTTGATGGAGTTGTTGATATGTTAATGAAGATATAATATATTAAGTTGTTAATAGTATCATATAGAGGAGACGTTTGACTCAGAAGAATACTAACCTAATTTCAACTTTTTCATAGTTAAGCAAAACGTAGGAATGAGTAGCCTTGCATTGTTGAGGTGTCATATGTCTAGTTTTGGAATGACTAAGTGGCCTGCCACTGTATTTGAAAATGGATAGGTTTAAAGGATTATCCAATGGAATATAATTCCCAGCACCTTCATAATTTCAAGGCATGGTCCTTGCTTTTGTGTGCATGTGATCCTGGAAATAGTATGAATGAAATGTTGATGATTTCTCAACTAGATATGCATTGCATATTGAGCTTTCTATGTATGCCTTGTTCCTGACATTGAGCTTCAATTTTCAAAGATACCTAAAGGTTCAATAAGTGTGTTTTCTCACTTAAAAACCATGATTTGATGTTAAACTATAACCCATTTAAAATGGGGTTTTCCATGCACAAAATGGCAAAAACAAAGGAGAATGAGAAGGAGAATAAGAGGGAATGGAGATTTTTGAGTTACCCAAAGTGTTTTTCTTCTCAGTTTGGGATAAGTCCTTAGATTTCCAACTCTCATTTCTTTTTCTTCCCTCAAAACTTCTTGCTCTAGCCAAATATCTTTTCCATGTATGATATCTAAAGGAAGTAGCTTAGGTTGAACAAAAACTGATAATTCTCATTATTTATCAAAAGAAAATATTATAGCTTATATACTGAAAGTAGTAACCGTCTATAACAGAATACCAATGAGCTAAGTTAAAGATACTGCTAAGTTTACAAAACTCATAACAATAAAAAAAATGCAAAAATACAATGACACTAAGTCAACTTAGCATAACTTCTATTCATGTGTTCTTTAACCACGTGGTGAGCTAAAGATGCTGAGTTGGAAAAATGAAGAGAATTAGCAATTGATCACAATTGATCTTTGACAACTAAATTAGACTGACTTTCTACAAGAATGAAGTTGGTCTCATTACCCACCTGAAGCTATGAGTGAACATATCTTGAGCTCCTAGCTTGGATTTGAGGTATCAAAATTGAGGATCCCTATGAGGTTTGGTGAAAAAATCTACCTCCTAATGAGTAGAAGGAATAGGAAGCAAATGAAGCAATCCTAACTTGTATTTCTCTCTAACCATATGAAAATTCAACTCAATGTGTTTTGTTCACTTATGGAACAATGAATCTTTGGCTATGTGTATAGCAGATTCATTATCACAAAAAAGAAGTGTTGGACTAGAGGTGGAAAAAGAAAATCGGACATTGAGTAGACCAACCATTGAATTTCATAAGTGACAGCAGTCATGGATCGGTACTCTGCTTCTATAGATGATCTAGAGATAGTGGACTATTTTTTTAAAAAAATTTCCATCAGACCAAAGAGTCACTAGGAAACACACAATAACCTAGTTATAGACTTTCTAGTTAATAGGTATGTAACCTAATTAGAATCTGAATATGCATCGAGTTGTAGTGGTGACATGGCTAGGAAAAATAAGCCTCGCCCAGGAGAATATTTTATGTACCTAAGTACCATGTGAGTTGCCTCTAAATGATGATTACACTACAAGAAATAAAAATAGCAATGAAAATTAGCAACAGACTTGAATCCGTCTCTAATTAGCGTAGGATTAGCGACAAAAGGACGAGTGAGTTTAATAATAAAATTTCAAAAAAAATTAATCACGACATAACGATAACTTAACGATGAAATTTTGCTACAAATAGAATCCGTAGGTAAAAATAGTAGCTAAATGTGGAGGTAGAGTTGGCACCATGATTTGAGATGTTTTAGCGATAAAATCTTGTTGTCTCTAATTTTGTATTTTTATTAATATTGATTCAAAGAAGGAAACATGTTGTCGCTAAGCAAGAAGATAATTAGTGACCGAATGCATCCATCGCTAAGTTTGCATTTTTATTAATATCGAGATTTAGCAATGGAATGCATCCATCGCTAAGAATGGAGTGAATTAGCAACGAAAAAGATTTGTCACTAAAGTTTGAAATGTTTTATTAATATCGAGATTTAGTGACAGAAAAATGTTGTCACTAATTTTGCAACGATGTTGAGATTTAGAGGAACTAATTAGTCGGTAATGGTTGATTTTAGTATGTATTGATTAATTAGTGACAAATAGCGATTTGTCACTAAACTTAAAAGTAAAATAGGGCACTTTGAGATGGATTTTTATCCGTCGCTTTATTTAGCGATAGATATAGCTATCGCTGACTGTTAGCGATAGAAATGAAGTCGTCGCTAATGTTGCAGTTGTTAAAAGATGTCGTTCTCCTCATATTGAAACTACATTATTTTTGTGATATTTAAATTGCACAAAAACCCTATCATTCTATGCTCTATATGCATTCCAATCTGCCATCATCTCCCTCGTTGATTGCCCCCATTGGATGTCATCGCCTTCCAGTAACCGTCATCTATCAACTATCCTTAAAAGCCTCATTGCTCTCTAACATCGAGAAATTCAACCCATCCTCCTTCACAACCAAGAGCTGGCAACCACTCATGTGGCATTAAAGTAAGACTTCTCCCTCACTTAAGAACAACTGCAACACTTATCTGCGGCTATAGTTACCATCAAGACTGAGAAGGATACGATGATGTATGACAAGTTTATGAAAGGTCTTTTAAATTGGAGGCTTAGCTACCATCTTTTGATGCATTTAGGGCAAAGATTGTTCAAGTCAATGTGGATGTACAAAAGCTTATAATGCACCATCACCACTTTGCTATGAAGTTGCAGGCCATTAATGGTGATCTTGCTAAGGAAATAATTGAGTTACAATAAGTTTTGTAGACCAAGGTCAAGATCAAGATCATGCAACTAGAAATTCAACGAGGAAGGTAATTTATAATTTATCAACAACTCTAATTTCTATTTTCTTAATGTTATTGTTTGCCTTTGATGCATCTATAATTTATAAGAACCAATACAACCGGTTTAAAAATCAGTCGGAACATTTGGCTTAAAAAGAAAAAAACAAACATAAGCATAACATTTTTTAGAGCAACTAAGTGCCGAAAATCCATGGGTAACTTGTTCCTTTTGTAATATAATTTAATAACCATTTTTTAATATTATTAAAAACTTAAGTGTTTAGTGAGTCTTTCCACTCAAATATTAGTTATTATGTTTTATATTAAAAATTAGCTAAGCTTGCTTCTTGTATTTTTTAGTATTGTTTGTGTCACGTACTTATCACTACTTGAATGCATTGTCATGTATTTGGAGGTTATGTCTGAAGTTCCTTCATATATTTTAGAGTATTGTTAGTTTCATATTATTATGCATTGTCATACATTTTTATTTATGTAATGTAAGATAATAAATTAAGCAACATAAGGAGGAAGTTCAACTGTAACAATGTTGTCATTTATATTTTTTTAAATATACATATGCAACTATAGTTTAAACAATTCTCAACCTTTCCTACCCTCACAAAATGATTTTTTCTTTTCTTAGTTTATTTGTGGTGAATTTGTTCATTTGAAAAATGTCTTTCTTGTAAGTTTATGAGAAGTATCTAATAAGACTTCTATGCTCAATTGGATACTAAAATCTAGTCCTTTTTCCTTTTATTTATCTTTTTATTTTCTTCTTATTTCTATTTCTTATTGTACAGAGATATCTCCTGATGAAGTAGAGGTCTATATAGTACTTCAATAATCCTTGAAATGTGAAAAAGATATGCTTTTAAGGAAGTACATTGATGCTGACTAAAACAAGAAATCAAGGCTCTTATTGTAGTGGTCTAGTGATGGCCCCAATTTGAACTATTATTTCTAAAACAAATTTGCAGATGATGTATTTGGTCAAGAAGCAATTATATAATGACAAATCAATATAGGTAAAGGAAATAAAACTAATGAAGTAAAGCTGTTTTTCTTTTCTTGTATATCAAGGCATTCATATTTCCACTTTGGTATTGCACTTTGCTATTTACTGACCTGAATATGCATCCATATCATCAAATCATTAACTTTCTGAGCTAATAAATCTTATACATGGTTATCTCAGTTAAGACATCTATTTTTAGTAATTGCAGATGCTTAAATATGTTGATCCCATTTTATTAATGATTTTTCATATAATCTCTTTTCACAAATTGCTATAATAATTTTTAATAACTGTCTCTACATTATTACTCCAACTGAAGGATATGGAAGATAGGCTCCCATCGAAGGTCTAAGCAATGTTGTGAGGTTCTATCTCCTTTATCACCATAACTCTCACCTAATCTTACAAGTTGACAGAGAAGTAGCTCATTGTCAGAACAAAATGAGACAAAATGAATGCATGATAAACATCTTTAGCTCACTTAGGTTTAGGAATATCTAAATCTAAGCTCTGATACTAATAACAACTATATCAAAGTATACTACGAGATTTTTACGTAGAAAAAATAGGTTAAATTAAAAAAAATTTCATATTTAAAACCTGATTAAGCATAAACATGTAATTTACATAAATGACAATCATGTATCTTAAAACTCAATCCAACCGATCAATAAAATAATATCAAATATATTTAGGCTTACACTAGTCCTAGGTTACAAAAGTACATCATAATATTCAAATACATAGTTTTGAATTAAAAATGCTTATACAAAACTATAACCCATATCCCATGACATGTACAAAAAGAATCATAACAAATATTATGAATAACTTATCCTATCCAGGTTTACTTTGATCGATTTCTGTATGGGCACTACTTCTTGACTTGTCAACTTTAGTCTACTGGCTCCAAACCTACATGCAGAAAATTTACATGCTAAGCAATATAATACTTAGTGGTATATATGTGCATAGAAATTCTACATACAATTATCTAATGTCATATCAACATCATGTCATATCCATGTCATATTGTACATATTGTGATCATACATAAAAACATACGTTCCATATGTTATGTAGCTCATTTATCATAATAACATACCTACTTATACCAAACACAATAGATATAATCATGCATAAATACTTATTTCCATAATTGTCATATATTGTTGACGATTACTTTAGATTCACATGGGTAATTTTCTTAGTTCAAAAGAGTGACACTTTTGAATACTTAAGAAACTTTGCCAAAAGACTTCAAAATGAAAAAGGAAATTTTATTTCTAAAATAAGAAGTGATAATGGCAAAGAATTTGAAAATGAAAATTTTGAAAACTTTTGTTTAGAATATGGTATTTCTCATAATTTTTCAACTCCTTGAACACCTCAACAAAATGGGTGGTTGAAAGGAAAAATAGGACGTTAATTGAAATGGCTCGAACAATGCTCAATGAGTATGCTTTACCAACTTACTTTTGGGTTGAAGCCACAAATACCGCATGCTATATTTTTAACCATATTTTCAAAATACCTATTTTAAATAAAACCTCTTTTGAGCTATGGAATAGAATAAAACCTATGATCTCATATTTTAGAGTATTTGGATGCAAGGGTTTTATATTAAACACAAGGATAACCCTGGAAAATTTTCCTTTAAATCTGATGAAGGTATCTTCTTAGGATACTCCACATCTAGAAAAGCTTATAGAGTTGTTAATAAAAGATCATTAGTTGTAGAAGAGTCTATGCATGTTGTTTTTTATGAATCTAGTAAACTTGATCTTGTGAAAGGTAGTGCTTTTGATGACATTGTAGAAACAATGAATAACTTGATCTTGATCATGAAAATGATGATTAAACCTCAATAAAAGATGATGATGATCAAGAGGAGCAGCAACAAGATAATTTACTACCTCAAGCTCAAGAGCAAGGAACCCAGAGCTTCAAAAAGAGTGGAAATTCATAAGAAACCACCTCATGGAAAAAATCATTTGAAATCCTACCAAGGGTGTAAGTACTAGATCTAATCTTAAAATTTTAGATTCTAATCTTGATTTTGTCTCTCAAATTGAGGCAAAGAATATCGATGAGGCTCTAAATGATGAAAATTGGGTAATTGCTATCCAAGAGGAGCTCTACCAATTTGAGAGAAATACGGTTTAGACCTTAGTTCCTAGACCCAAGGACTATCCAATCATTGGTAGTTAATGGGTGTTTAGAAACAAGTTAGATGAACAAGGTCTTATAACTAGAAATAAGGCTAGATTAGTTTCCAAAGGGTACAATCAAGAGGAAGACATAAATTATGATGAAACCTATGCTTTGGTTGCTATAATAGAAGCAATTAGAATACTTTTAGCTTTTGCATGTCTTATAAATTTTAAACTTTTTCAAATGGATGTCAAAAGTGCCTTTTTAAATGGCTTTATAGAAGAGGAAGTCTATGTTGAACAACCTATCGGTTTCAAAAATCATTCATTGCCAAATTATGTGTTTAAGCTCACTAAGGCCTTATATGGTTTGAAACAAGCTCCAAGAGCTTGGTATGAAAGGCTTAGTGCATTTATATTAGAAAATAATTTTTCAAAAGGATATATTGAGATAACTCTTTTTATTAAAAAACATAAGCATGATATATTACTTGTTCAAATTTATGTTAATGATATCATTATCAGGTATACTAATGAATTGCTTTGCCAAGAATTTGCTAAGTGTATGACCAGGGAGTTTGAAATGAGCATGATGGGTGAGCTCAAGTTCTTCCTTGGTCATCAAATCAAGAAAAACAATGATAACATCTTCATCAACCCATCTAAGTACACCAAAGAGCTATCAAAGAAATTTGGAATGGAAGGGTGAAAGATTGCAAAGACTCCAATGAGCACATAAACCAAATTGGACAAAGGTAAGAAGGGTAAGAGTATAAATGAAAATCTTTATAGAGGTATGATTGGATCTGTGTTATACCTTACCACTTTTAGACCTAGCATTATGTATAGTGTATGCTTATGTGTTAGATTTCAATCATGTCCTAAAGAATCACATTTGAATGTTGTTAAAAGAATCTTAAAATATTTACATGACACTTTACATCTTAGTCTATGGTATCCTAGGAATACTTCTTTTCATATCATTAGCTTTTCGGATGATGATTATGTAGGTATTCTATTAGATAGAAAAATCACTTTAGGTACTTTCCACTTAATTGGAGAATGCCTAGTTTCTTGGACTAGCAAGAAACAAGTTTCAGTTGCCTTATCAACCACTGAAGTAGAATATGTGGCAATAGGATGTTGTTGCACTCAAGTTCTTTGGATAAGACAACAACTTAAAGATTATGGTCAAATAATGGATCATATTCCCATCAAATGTGACAATACTAATGCTATAAATCTTTCTAATAACCCTGTCTAGCACTCTAGGAGCAAACATATACACATTAGGCATCACCTCTTAAGAGATCATGTCCAAAATGGAGATATTGTGCTAGAATTCATTAACTCAAACAACCAATTGGCTGATATTTTTACCAAGCCTCTCAATGATGACAGGTTTTGCTTTATAAATAGAGAGCTTTGAATGCTTGATGGAACCACATTGTCTTAAATGATAATTCTTATGTCATGGGTATACTTAGATATTTTGATAATTCTTATATTGTGAACCTTGAGTGATATTTTGATTATTTTATGATTTGCATGATCATATTATAATGATTAAGTGTTTATTTTTATGTTTAAAATGTTTAGGAAATGTTTAGGTCTCACATACTTTTGAATGAAACAAGTTTCAGTTGCCTTATCAACCACTGAAGTAGAATATGTGGCAACAGGATGTTGTTGCACTCAAGTTATTTGGATAAGACAACAACTTAAAGATTATGGTCAAATAATGGATCATATTCCCATCAAATGTGACAATACTAATGCTATAAATCTTTCTAATAACCCTGTCTAGCACTCTAGGAGCAAACATATACACATTAGGCATCACCTCTTAAGAGATCATGTCCAAAATGGAGATATTGTGCTAGAATTCATTAACTCAAACAACCAATTGGCTGATATTTTTACCAAGCCTCTCAATGATGACAGGTTTTGCTTTATAAATAGAGAGCTTTGAATGCTTGATGGAACCACATTGTCTTAAATGATAATTCTTATGTCATGGGTATACTTAGATATTTTGATAATTCTTATATTGTGAACCTTGAGTGATATTTTGATTATTTTATGATTTGCATGATCATATTATAATGATTAAGTGTTTATTTTTATGTTTAAAATGTTTAGGAAATGTTTAGGTCTCACATACTTTTGAATGAAACAAGTTTCAGTTGCCTTATCAACCACTGAAGTAGAATATGTGGCAATAGGATGTTGTTGCACTCAAGTTCTTTGGATAAGACAACAACTTAAAGATTATGGTCAAATAATGGATCATATTCCCATCAAATGTGACAATACTAATGCTATAAATCTTTCTAATAACCCTGTCTAGCACTCTAGGAGCAAACATATACACATTAGGCATCACCTCTTAAGAGATCATGTCCAAAATGGAGATATTGTGCTAGAATTCATTAACTCAAACAACCAATTGGCTGATATTTTTACCAAGCCTCTCAATGATGACAGGTTTTGCTTTATAAATAGAGAGCTTTGAATGCTTGATGGAACCACATTGTCTTAAATGATAATTCTTATGTCATGGGTATACTTAGATATTTTGATAATTCTTATATTGTGAACCTTGAGTGATATTTTGATTATTTTATGATTTGCATGATCATATTATAATGATTAAGTGTTTATTTTTATGTTTAAAATGTTTAGGAAATGTTTAGGTCTCACATACTTTTGAATGGGACTTAGTTTTATTTTTGATAAAATTTTAGGTATTCATGCCCGTGAATAAATCTTCACGACCATGAAAATAGTAGCCAAAACCAACAAATTCAATCATGGCTTGCTTCATGCTTTGGATCACGGTTTGACCCTGTGACAGCCTTTATTCATGCCCATGACTCTTTAGCGTCACGACCATGAAAATGCCTATCTTCTTAGACAGTCTCATTCACGCCTTGGGTGACGGTTTAAGTCACTACCTTGCCTAACCATAAACATGATTGTTCATGCCAGTGAACATTCATTTGCGACCGTGAATTAATCGAAATAAAACCTAAAATTCACTATCTTCTCTCACTTTCTATCTCTTCAATGTCATAATAGTTGTGATTTCTCACCTTTTTCGACCAAATCCAGTGTCCCAAACACCATTTTACCACATATCATTGCTGAAATCAATTACTAAACACCTCAATCACTTTTTTTCTAACATTTAGGGTCCGATTTCAACCCTAAACTCATGTTTCCTCTCTTTCTCAAACCTTCAAACTCTTTAATGGCCTCAGGGTCCAATCAATCAAAAGGGAAGAAGAAGAGTACTACCCTAAAGCTTAAAACAAATTATTTACTCAATGTCATACCTCGACTTTGCCATCCAAAATATGTTTGCCTTAAAAAATGACCTTTCTTATCTACAAGGACCTTTGATTGGGGGTGTGTCAAGACGCTAGGCCTTACCTCTGACATAAAGGTTGGCTATGCATGTGTGGCCAGCTGGAGTTTGTTGATATTCATCAACCCACCTTTCAGGAGCTGACTTTGAAATTTCTTAGCACATTGCAAGTCTTTTCGGTTGGGAAAGTCTCATTCCAGCTCTGTAAGCAGGAGAAAACCTTGTCTGCTGTCGAATTCGGAGAAATTTTCAATCTCCTACACGAGGGATTGATCCATGACAATGAGGTTGGATTTTACGTTCATGACATCTGCTCCTACTTTGGCAGTGATTGCAGCTTGGATGTTAAGAAGACAAAGAGTACACATTTGATATCACCAGTGCTTGACTACATTCATCAATTTCTGACCTATAACATATTTGCTTTGGGTGATAGCAATTACTTAATTCAAAAGTCCAAATTACTTCTGTTTGATATGGCTCAAAAGAATGAGCCCGTGGCACTATCCTGATGGTTTGCTTCTCACCTTCAGTCTATTGCCTCCAAGCCTTTAGGAGACATTCTTATCGGAGGTTATGTGATTCATTTGGCAATATAGCTAGGATATCTGGACCTTAATAATCATGTATACAATATCATTCCAGCTTCTCTTAGAGATCGATTCGATATTGAGACATTCATTAAAATGGGAGCAGCAGTGGGATTCCATTATAAAGATGAAGTGTCTTACTACTTGATCACCCCAGCAGGTGATGTGGCATGGAAGCCTGAAGACTTAGAGGAATTCAAAGCAGAACATCAAAGGCACCAGCAAAGGAAGAGAGACTGAGTTGAGACTCATGCTCTAGATGCCCCTCCTATCACCGAGACCTCTTCGGCACCTCTACTAAACTTGGCATAATAGATTGCTGCACTCCTAACTCCTCACTTTGACATGCTTAAGGAAAGCATGGACAACTTTCAGGAGTCCATTGATACAAAGTTAGAAAGCCTTAAGGACTTTATCGAGTCTAGGATTGATAGCCTCGAGGAGGCGGTAGCTCATCTTAGCAAGTAGATGTCTGGCTTCAAGCCATTACTTTAGTTTTGTTTTTTTATGTCTTAGGATCCTTAGGATCATATTATCATAGTTTTATTTATGTTTTGTGTGTCCCATGATAATTCTATGAAAGTGTCTTTTATTTTTACAACTCATATCTTATAAATCTTTTTTTAATGCAATGACATTATTATTATTCTCTGTTGTCTTATATCTCTTTTTGATTATGACAAAGGGAGAGAATATATAAGAAAATGTCAAGTTGAAGGCAATATGCAATATATGACAATTGTACTATGTCAATATACTTTGAAATACATGTTACATATACTTGTCATATTCCTTGCATATAAAACTTAAAATGCCTTATCAACATATGATATACTTGCAATATACCTTTCATAAAGTCGCCAAGAATGTTATGGTTATCTTGGTATGAATGTTATGTTTATTGCTTATCTCAATCTCTTTTGAAGCTTTTATTGCATCTTGTACTTCTTATGATTCATGTTTATTAAACATCATTTTGATTAATTATTTAATACCATAAAAAAGGGAGATTGTTGAACCTTGAGGGATATTTCCATCATTTTGATGATAACAAATAATTAGGTAACAAGGAATTTAACCACATTTGTGCTCTAAGTGTATTAGATAGGTTATGTATTCCTAAAACCTTGAAGCAAGTTGAAAAAGAAAAATTAATGTTCAAAATATTGAAAATAAGTAGAGAGTCATGCCCGTGGTGAAAAATCACGACCCCGTGAAAATAGCTCTTCACGTCCATAAAGACTTAGTCACGCATGTGAAACTAGTAAGTGCCAAGATTGTTCATTCAAACATTCACAACAGTGAAATATTGGCCCAACCATGAAGATTGATCAAGTTACACATGTGAAGATTTTGTCACACCAATGAATGACCATTCATTTTTAGACAGAATGAGTACGACCAGAGTCACAACTTTCATTCATGGGTATGAAGAATAGTCACACCCATGAAGACTCAGTCATGCCCGTGAACCTGGAGAGAGAAACTTGTTAGATGCGAACAAAAAAGCAGTTGACATTAGTATAGAAAAGATTTATACGTGTCTGTTATTTTGTATTTTATGCATCTATTAAATAGTAGACACATATATAGGAGACACATATGATATGAATTTTATGTGTTTGTCGTTGGGACAGACACATATAATTTAATTATATACGTTTGTCATTTAGTAATAGCAGACGCATATAATCAGGTTATATGTGTATGTCTTTTAGTAATAGCAGACGCATATAATCTAGTTATACACGCCTGCTATTTTTAATGATAGACATATATAGTCAAGTTATACTCGTCTACTATTTTTAACGACAGACATGTATAATCAAGTTATACACGTCTATTATTTTTAATGACAGACACGTATAATCAAGTTATGCATGTCTGTCATAATGAATTGATAGATACATATTGTCTTTTTTTAATTAAAGCTCATATTATACTCAATAATCAAGAATTTACAAAATATTCACACGACAACACAAACTACAAACATTCAATAAATCAAAGCAACACAACATGCCTAAAACAATTCACATGAAAATAATTAATCCACAAGTTCTTCAAAATTCATTAATTTAAAATTGCATTTCTCATTAATATGAAATATTTTACAAAAGTAAATAAAACAATTACATACACTCTCTTATAAAGTAATTTGACCATATATGTTGAATTTCATCAATTTGATCTTGACTATATGATTCATTTTCAAAAGTCTACAAGACAAATCAAACAAAGACTAGAAAATATGTTAAAAATTAATAAATTAATAGCTAGTTATGTATCATACATGTAATATAAATTGACTAGTATTTGAAAGAACATACCTTAAGCAATGTTGTATCACTGTTATGTTATACAAAAATTTCGTACATATACCTCATGACATAATATTTGCATTCAACACCTCCTTGTTGTTGAGGGCATTTAAAATAGAAAAAATGACAGAAAAAGCCAAATAAAGGATTATAAAATCATAAAAACTTTAATCTAACTAGTAATTAGGAATATAAAATTCTCAGTGAAATATCATTCCATTTTATCCTTACACCTTTATTTTTTCTACCTTTTATAGGATAAGTTCTATAGACTTTGAAAAATAAGTGTATATCAAAATCGACATTAATATTGAAAATGTTACAAACATTATAGAAACTATTAGCTAGTAGTATTATAACTTATAGGTTAATATGAGGTTTTAGACTTATATCACGGCTGCCACAGGCTAGAAGATCCATGAAAAATACCTCACTCCATTCACAACAAAATACAATCAACATCCAATGGTTACTAGAGATATATAAATATATTGAAATTAGTAAAAATGTTGAGAATAAAAATTATGCAAACATGAATGTAAATGATTCTTACTCCTGGAAGTATGGGAGTAGAATGAAATGTTTGTCTCTTTGTTCCTTCAAAGCTTATATAATATATCATTTTGCTGTGTTGGTCTCTGTGAACATCAAACAAAGCATTGTTGGACAAAAACATCCAATCAATGATATAAAGAATGTATTGCACAAGTTATGAAGGTACCTGCATGCATGAATCGCAAAACATACATAAGTAATTATTTTCATATTTTTTAAATCGATCTTATAATATTAGTAATAAATAGTACAATCTTATATCATAAATATGTGAATGATTGAGACATCAAGCCATTCCGTAGAAAAGAGTTGAGCGATGGCTTCCATACCAACATGAATCATTAGATCATCTACTGGATACTTAAACACTATAATGTCTATAGGAACTTCAAAAATGTACCAAGTAGGTAATTTAGCAACCATCTCATGCATCAACCTCATGTCACCATTCAAAATTGCCAAAATGTTATCATTAACTAAAGGCCCATGTTGTTTTATAGCTGATTCTTTCGATAAATCGCTACCTTGTTTATTCTTTGGAGCCTTCTTTAATGGGTTGGATTTAAGTTCCTATCAATTAATAATAAATTATGACATATTATGATATATGAAATATGATAATCAGAATTTTATTGTTTTATAAGTTTAGAAATTATTACCTCTCTAAGAACCACGAGATGTTGTTGCCATTAAACAAAGTTACCTTTTGTTTTCCCAACTGTAGTTAAGTATTTGGTAGGCATAGGAAGTTGGGCTTCATGACAGCCAGATAATACTTCATCTATAGATACCCTGACGTGATTGGGAATGATAAGTCGATTGTGCACTAAAGCATCAATAAGGGATGGATAAACCATCTCCCTTTCCACAATCACCTGCTTGCCTTTATTAATAATAGCAAGTCTATATGATGTAGGTGTGTGCAAAAATACAAAAAAATCAATATTAGCTAGATTAAAGTGGAAGTGGAAGTAATGAAATTCAAAATTTTTACCTATAATTCTGATATTGGAAATGGTGGGTCCACATAGTGACAATTACTAGGAGTTGGGGTGAGCATATGAAGGACCCATCTCCATCTCCATATCAGGGCCAAATTGAGATGACTTCCTAGTCCTCTGCTATATCATGCTCTCAAGATGTACAATATGTGCCGAGAATTTAGGAAATAATTTGGCCTCTATTTTAGTCTCAAGCTCTTCTATAACTTCAGTGAGACAGATGTTGATAGTTTTCTTTTTCTAAGATTACCATAAAATTTCTTGATGGTCACAACACTTCCAACACCTCTCATATAACCAGAATGTTTGGGTTTTTCAAGTCCACGTGACAATATGTCATCATGCCTCTCTGGTACCCAGCTACCTTGGGCAACTTCCTCTCGTAATATCTCCTATTCACTAGATAAACAATATGTTATAAGCAATCACAGATAAAAAAGATAATTGCAATTAATGTTTGTTTAGCAAGTTATACTTACTATTTTTGTTGCCACCTCTTTTGTCTTTTTCTACTGGGATTATATAATTAACTTTTTCTATTTTTTTTTTGTTCTAGCTCTTACCCAATCGAGACTTTGATCATATGATGATGTAACATTAGAGCTCATAGATGGTGATGATGAAAAAGAAGAGATGGGATCTTCAATAATCCAATGAGCCCTTTTCCCAGCATAGCCTACATGACCCAATAAATGTGGATGCAAATTCTTTGTTTGTTTTCCCTTTGCTTTGGCACTAGTTTGCTGTTAACAAAACAATAATAATGAAGAATTCATTATCATGTCTTGCATAAATGTAAATGTAAATTGCATTAATGTACTTCATAATTAGTACCTCATATTCTTCAAATTCATGTGCTTGTTTAAACTCCTCCCAATCTTTCTCAGTGATGAAGTCATATAATTCCAATGGTGACTTTTGCAAGGATTTATTTTTTATGTACTTAACCACCAATTGATACTAAAATCCTTCCATCTCATTCCAATAGTTTTTAGTACAATATTTTTCTTATCATCCACAATGTTGAACTCTTTCTCCAAAATAATATTGTAGATCAATTAGTTTTAATCCCTTTTTATCAAATTTGTCAATAATTTTGAAGGAAAGTTACCTTGATATCTTCCCAAATTGTATTCTTAAGACCCTTATTGACCATATCCTAACTTTTTATCATGATGTTCACATGGGAATGTGCTACAAGGCCAATGTAGGAACTAAAAATATCGGCGTATGTTCCTATTGGGCAATCAAACTCATCGAAATCTATTGTCTTTTGTTCATCCCCTTTCTTCTTTATTTTTTTACACGTGGTAGCTCCCCTAGTTTTTCTTTTTATCATGCTATTTAATGGCTTAGAATCTAGTTGTTCATTCAACATGATTTCCTATAACATAAGCATAACAAAGAAAAATGTTAGTATAATCCACAATAATAACACTTTATTTCAATGGGAAATAAAAACAAATGATTTATTTGATAAACAATAACAAAAGCTGGTAATTATGAGTATAAACCACATTAATCATATTACATATTTCTAAATAAACTTACCATAAATATATATGCATCAATTATTGGCGATTTTCAATCCATAAGCAAATATGATCATCATGCATGTAATTTGAATCTAAAATATCTTCCCCAATTGGCATAGGTAACCCGATAGAAAACGGAGGAGTCTCATCAAACTGATCATAGTCTTCCTCACCTACCACATCATCGATACGAACAATACACCTCTTACCTTGAAGAACAATAGACCACTTACTATCGTCAGGGTCAACAATGTAAAATACTTGTTTGGCCTGTGAAGCAACAATGAATGGATCATCTTGATAACCCAACTGGCTAAAATTGACCAAAGTGATTCCTAACTCATCCACTCGAACACGACATCGGTTTTCAATCCATTTACATCGAAAGAGAGGAATCCTAAATTCCCTATAATTAAGCTCCCAAATGTCTTCAACTGCACCATAATAAGACATCGTAACATCTATTGGCATATTGTCTTTAACACTAGAAAATTCTCATGATGAAACTATCAAAGTAACTCCACTATTTTGCATTGTGCTTTTGCCATCATGACGTTTAGTGTAAAAGGTATATCCGTTGATGTCATATCCTTCATAAGATCGTATATTCAACCCAGGGCCATAGGCTAACCATTTTATGGTATCAGTTACATCCTCTGGCACTTCTGATAACTCACGCATCACTTGATCTTTAAACCATCCAATAAAAGAATGATTATGTTCATTTGTCAAACATATTTCACCTTTGGATGGATTTAATCGCCTTAAAATGGACATGTGCTCTTCTAAATATGGATGAACCTATGTAAGGTGGTGCAACACAATGAGATGTGCTTTTTGAAGCATCTGAGCACCGATTAATACAATTTTAAATCCAATTGTTCCTTTACCTCCAAGTCTTTCCTTGTGATGAGACTTAGGAATGCCAATAGGATCAACACCTGATAAGTAGTCTGTGCAAAATTCAATACCCTCCTCAACCAAGTAACCTTCAATAATACTACCTTTTGGTTGATATCAGTTCGTCACATACCCTTTTAAGATACCCATGAATCTCTCAAAATGATACATATACCTCAAATACACCGGACCGCCCAATTTAATCTCTCTCACAAGATGAACAACCAAATGCACCATTATGTCAAAAAAGGAAGGTGGAAAATACATTTCAATTTGACATAGAGTAACAACAATATTGGCTTGCAACTCATCCAAATTCTCTGGATCAACCAACTTTCAACGAATTGCATTGAAGAACAAACAATGTCTTGTAATAACATTCCTCATATGATTTGGTAGTATGCCTCGAATTGCTATTGGTAAAAATTGTTGCATCAAAACATGACAATCATGAGACTTCATACCTATCAACTTCAATTCTTTCATTGAAACAAGACTTTTTATATTTGTTGAAAATCCATATGGAACTTTAACACCATAAAGACACTCACAAAAGCTTGTTTTCTCTTTTTTAGATAATGTATAACAAGCTAGGGGAAGATATGTTCGTTTCCCTGTATCTTGAGGTGCTAACTCCATCCGTATGCCCATTTTTAACATATCCTTTCTTACTTTGATACCGTCTTTTATTTTTTCCGGTATATTCAATAATGTCCTTATTATAGCATCATAAACATTTTTCTCCACGTGCATAACATCAATACAATGATGAAACCAGTAAGTATTCCCAATATGAAAGATCCTAGAATATAGATTTCTTCTTCCAAGGACCCTTTTGAGCAGGCTTAAAAGGTTTACCAAATGCATTATCAATATCTCTAACTTGTTAAAAAACTTCATTTTCTGTTAATGGCAAACGAGCTACTCGCATTTCGGTATGTCCATTAAAAGACTTTTTCTTTTTACGATAAGGGTGATTAGGAGGGAGAAATGTTTGATGACTCATATAAATATTTTTCTGGCTATGATTTAAATGTCGGTCCATTGTGTTGTCCTCACAAATTGGACACACTTTTGCACAAACTGGACACACTTTTGCTCCTTTCACAGTGTACCCAGATATGTTGCCATAAGCCAAAACATCATTTATAGTGCAAAATATCATCACATGTAAGGTAAACATGCTTTAACTATATGCATCATACACCGACACACCTTCATCCCACAATAGTTTCAAATAATCAATAAGTGGTGCAAGGTAAACATCAATATCATTTCCCAGTTGATTAGGCCATGATATCAACAACGACAACATAATATACTTACGCTTCATAGTCAGCCAAAAAGGCAGATTGTAAACCACAAGAAGAACTGGCCACGTACTATGTTTACTACTAAGTATGCCATAGAGGTTGATTCCATCTGTACAAAGTCCAAGCCTCAGATTCCTAACTTCACCACCAAATTTAGGGAACGTTCTATCAATTGTTCTCCACTAAGGAGAATCTGCAAGATGTCTCAATTTTCCATCATGTTTTCTGCCTTCTGCATGCCACCTTAAGTTTTTTGCATCTTTTCCATTTGTAAACAGGCTTTTGAATCTTGGTATTATAGGTAAATACAATAATACTTTAGCTGGAGGCCTTTTTTTATCCTCAGAAGAAACTTTCCTATGTTTGTAGCATGATGCTCCACACCTTGGACACTCATGCAAGTCCTTATATTCATTTCGGTATAATACACAATCATTTGGACATGCATGTATCTTCTTATATTCCATACCCATGGGACACAACATTTTCTTAGCCTCATATGTAGATGTGGGAAGCTCGTTTTCCTCTAAAAGCATGTCTTGCAACAGTTCTAATAGTATTGTGAAACTCTTATCACTCCATCCATGTTTTTCTTTCATGTTACAGAGTTTAAAAATGGCGGACAATTTTGTGAAATTACTGCAATCGGGATACAAAGGTTTATTAGCATTGTATAACAATCTCTAAAGGTATTCCGACATTTCCACAAAATGTTATGTATCATCTATCATATTGTCTACATGATCATTCTCTTCATTATCAATGTTATTTCTTCCTTGACTTTCAAATTCATTATTATTAGAATGTGTCCCAGTTAAAACACTCTCACCATGCCATATCCATTGTGTGTAACCTTCCTTAAAACCATGCCTTATTATATGAGATTTCACTATATGAACATCTCAAAATTTTTTCATGTTCTTACAATCAACACAATGACATACAATCATTTCTTCTCTTTCCCATATTTGCTTTTCCTCAGCAATTCTAACAAATTCCGTAACTCCATTCAAATATTCAAATGTAGTGCATCTACCATACATCCAACTTCAATCCATATCTAACCACACAAAAAAAGGTTCAATATATATAAGCATCATTGATTTTAATCAAAAGAAACATTATATATAATATCCTTATCACTCCAACCTAACCCATCCTTAAACATCTAATGAGAAAATCTTGAATGGGTATCTAGGCGAATTAAAATTTTCATATTTTTTATGTTCTCAATGCAAAGGGTTTAATTAAATCTAAGTTGAAAGCAAATACTATATCAAAAAACCAATGATTCTAATTATTGATTTTATAATTTAATTAATTTCATTAATATGATATAATGCTATAATATGACATAACTAGCATTATAAAATTATACCCATAAAAAAATTCATTTAGAAAAGTGAGTGCTCTGTCTAGTTATGCAAGGAGAAGATGAACAAATAAAGGGAAAGGCAAAAAGAAAGAGAAAATTGTTTGACATTATATTTGAAAAAAAGGTATAAGGCCTAAAAATTATAAAAGGTTAAACACCATATTTGACATTATATTTGAAAAAAGTGTTTTTTGAAAGAAATTTTTTATTTTTATTTTATTGGGTTTTGAAAACTGTTTTTTGAAATAAACAATTAAATGAATATTTTTTTAAAAAGAAAATTTGAAAAAAATAATTTATAAAAAATTGTCAATTAAATCAAAAAATTCTAAACATATTTTTTCAATATCCAAATACAATCTCAAATGCGAATTAATTAAGAAATTATAATTCAAGGTAATCAAAATCTCATAGTAATAATGTATTGTAATATGTATGTGATCAAGCTATTATGAGTTTTCCCTAAATGCTTTTTTTGCTAACTCTAAAGTTGAACCAATATAACAACCAAATTTTTAGGGAGATTTATAACCAAATTGAATCAAAAAAGTCAAAATTTTAATTCCATTCGGTTTGATCAAGTAACTAAGAAACTTTTGCTAATTGACCAAATTGAAACCAATATTATACCAAACTGAAAATTTTGCTAACTGACCAAAGGAACAACATATGCAAAATAAGCATTTCATCACATAAGCATTTCGTTAAAAACTTTGCATACCAAAATAAAAGATACAAAACAAAAATTACCTAAAAATGGCTCAACACTTTCTTCTTTTGAGTAGAAACAAAATACCCAATCCCTTCACCCAATAACGTCGGCGAGCAGATCTCTGGTGTGGGAGAAATAGTGGTTGAGCTTGATTTGTTGAGATGAAATGTATGAGAGAGTTTCAGAGCACTGCGATTTGTTGCAGACAAAATGCATGTATATATAATACTTTTAAAGATGATAGATAAAAACACTCGTGTTTTAGTTTTAAAAAAACTTATAGGCCTCTCTCTTAAAGTATAACAGACGCCTATTATATAGCATATGCGTCTGTCATTAAATAAAGATAGACGCCTAAAATGTTTTTAAGCGTCTGACATTAGATAAAGTCAGACGCCTATTATGTCTTTATTTAATATTTAATACGTCATATAAAATAATAATAATAATAATAATAATAATAATAATAATAATAATAATTATTATTATTATTATTATTATTATTATTATTATTATTATTATTACTACTACTACTACAAATACAAACTTATAATTATAGACATCCTTTAATATTTGTTATATATATAGCTTTTAAAATTTGATAGCTAACCAAACCTGACATATATTTAATTAATTTAAATATTATTTGGTTAATTATCAATTTATCTTATTTTAATTAAAATTTTTAATTAACACTGTACTCTCCAAAATTAATTTGGACAAAAATGAATAATTTTCAAAATTGTTAATGATATTTACATGTAAACAATAAGTGTCTGCTCTTTATTTTTTCCAAACTTCTATTCTTCATAATATGTGTTTGTTATTTCTAAAGACATACGCCTAAAGTACAATTTGCATTTTATATGATTGTTATTTAAATTAATAGATACATATAACTAATATATAGCTTGATATATTTATAAAAATGTCACCTAAATTTTAAGCGTTTGTCATTTCCACAATATACATATATAACCTTTAACTTAAAGTAGTTATTGTACTAGTGTGAACGACTATTTTTGCATTAAATGCATCCTAGAATGACTATATTTGATCTGGAAGTATACATACAATATATTTATTACTTCTATAAAAAGAGAAAAACAATCATTCAATCTTCTAATCTTGAATAGCTTTGTGCATTTATTTGATTCAACAACATTCATTATTTGTAATTGTAAAACCATAATTACTCATAATTGCTGAGCATTTTGTTAGTGAGTGTTTTCATCTTGTAATAAATTACTCAAAAGTAAGTTTGAGTGAGTTGGGTTGTGAATAAAGGTTTTTATGCGAGCCACAAAAAATACAAGGATTTGGTTATTGTGTTAGCCATTAAAACACAAGGGTTTTTCTAGGTTAGGTGTTAGCTAAGAGAGAAACATCATAGTTGGGAGTGAGCTAGAAAAAAACTCTATTGTAACACTTCAAGTGTTAGTGAAACACCCAATCAAGATTGGAAAGAGGAGTAGGGTATGTTAATACTCGAACCTTTATAAATCTTGTGTGCATTATATCCCTCTTCCTTTCACCATTTATTATTTAGCTTCTTTTTCCTTTAAGAAATTTTTATTTGCCAACCAATTCAATCTCCCTTCTTGGTTATTGTTTTGGGCAACCTAAATCTTTCCAAAAATCCTAGTCAGCATTCTAGGAGCAAACATATAGACATTAGGCATCATTTTATAAGATCTCATGTCCAAAATGGCGATGTTGTGTTAGAATTTATTGACACAAACAATTAATTGATTGACATTTTCACCAAGCCCCTCAATGAGGAAAGGTTTCATTTTATAAGAAGGGTACTTGGTATGCTTGATGAGTGAGAGCATATAGAATACAGTATGTTTATGTATTGTATTCACTTTGTTCACTTGTGTATCTTTGTTGTTCAAATTGTGAACATTGAGTAATATTTCATAAATTTGATGATTTGAATGTTCAAATTGTATGATGAATGATTATTTGTCATGAAAAAGTATGCTTAATTTGCTTAGGAAGTAAATGCATATCACATCTTTTTGTTTGAATCATGTTTTATTTTTTGCCATGTTTTAGGTCTTCATGCCTGTGAGTAAATATTCACAATTGTGAAAATTGTAGCAAAAAATGGCAGAAGCATTCATATTTTGGCTCATGCATTGGTCACGATTTGATGCCATGAATATTCTTTCTCATGCTTGTTACTATTTCATGTCATAGCCATGAACTTAATGCTTCAAACGACAAAAGTGTTCATTCCTTTAGTCATGGGATGGGCCACCATTTGATGTTCCTATGAACATGATTATTTATGCCTGTGAATTTTCATTCACAGTTGTGAATCGATCGATATATAGCCTAAAATTTCATTATTTCTCTCATTTATCTCTCTTCAAAAATGCGACAACCGCACCCCTTTCCCTTTTTCCAATCGAATCCAACCTTTTGAATATCTTTTCACCTAAAATCTTTGCCGAATTCATCATCTATGCATCAAAATCATCAATTTTCCTCAATTTCATTCCTTTCAGTTTTCTTCACGAATTTTGACCACCAATATGGCCTCTAGAGCCAGTTCCTCCAGAAGGAAGAGAAAAAGCACGACCCTAAAGATCAATGCGAATAATCTTCTCAATATTCTACCCCAATACTTCCATTAGAAGTATGCTTCTCTCAAAAAATGGCCTATTTTTTCCATCCAGAAATTTGATTAGAGTTGCATCAATGCTCTTTGCCTTGAATATGATATGAGAGTTTGGCTTCAGAAATGTGGATTGTTGGAATTCATCAGCATCTACAAACCCATATTCAAGGAGCCAACCCTAGAATTTTTTAGCACCTTGCAAGTATCTCCTATTGGAAGGGTCTCATTCTAGATTTGTCGCTAATAAAATTCACTCATTGCCTCAGAATTAGCAAAAATCTTCAAGCTGCACCATGAGGACTTGATCAATGAAAGTGAGGCAACAGACTTTAATCCCTCTATAGATTGACACAATATTGGTAATGATTGTAACTGGGATGTCAAGAAAATGAAGTGCACTCACTTGAAGAATTCGGTGCTCTGCTACATTCATCAATTCATGACTTACTCAATATTTATAAATGCAGTAGAAAAAAATTTCAAAATCCGAAACAAAAGATCATACTTGTGCCATTAAAACAAATTTATCAAGCATTGAGATTAGAAATTATACCTTGTAATTTCTTGATTTGTTATTCAAAGCTTCACTTTGTTGGGTTGTAGCAAACCACAATAATCCACACTAGGATATCTCTAATGATAACCCTTGAAAAGAATGAAGAAGAAAATTACAAAAGAAATGGTTTTGAACAATATTCAAAGTGCTAGCTTTGAATATGTTCTTGAGAGAATTATTGTCTCAAAAATTATTTTTCACTAAAAATATTTTTTATGTCTTTTTCTGCCATTTGATGTCTTTTCAATTTGAACCATATTCAAAAAGAAGATTAAAAGTCAAAAGAGAAGAAAAACAAAATGAATGAATAATAATGGCAATAATTGGCCTAATTAAGGCCAATTATGGACAAATGCCAACAGCATGCTGTAGCGCGCATTGGGTCGGCCTGGCTAGCAAGCTTGCATGGGCTCATGACTACTCCCGAATGATTTTTTCCCATTATCTCATCATGATCCAACCCGAAATAATTTTCTCATATTTTTGAATCCTATCCAAGACCATTCTACTCATTCTCCATATCTCCAATTCATATGACCCATTAGGTTCCCAGTTATGTTGGTCACATAAATTAATAATTAATTGAAGTAAGTCATGACCAGTATCTAGCAGCACATCATCACTCCCAATTGACCGGAAAGTTAATGGTTTGACTACGAACCTTTTCATAGACAGTTTTTGTGCAATTATTCCTTTTACCATTCTATACCCTACTTGGTTCAGAGTATGGACATGTGTCAAGTCCCACTAGACTAACTATGTCACTCTAGTCCAAGTAATATTAGTTTTGTTCATGAGGCTTATTACTATATTAGATATGTCATTAAGACTATCTTTACGGCATTTCACTCCGACCAGAGATTCCAAAGTAATGACCCCGACAAAAGGCCATGGGTATACACTTCTTCTATCAGGAATGGTGAATCCTTTGTTGGTTACCCAATTACCTTCAAATACCTAAAGCTGCACCCAATCACCACCCTATGAGTAACCTTTCTAAGGCAATAATGAATAGTGTCAAAGTGCATAATCAATATCCAAGATATCCTTGATTACCTCAAGTCTAAGGATACTTGCACCATTGTTATGATGAGACTATCATTGACATTTGAATAGATTATCAATATGATTATCTCATAACAGGTCATCCAATGTACTTAGCTATACTTAGAAAGCATCCATATGTTAACTTTAAACATCTCATGTTTACAGATTATGAGATTTACTGCTTGATCTAATCAAGGAGTATAACATGTGCTAGTCTATCCGGATTAATAATGTCCCATCTCATTAATCCTAGGACTAGGGATAATTTAGATAATAACATAATTACACATTATAAGAATCTCAATATCATGATCTCATCATCATTTCTTTCATACTATGTTATGTATGAATAGTTCATATCAATAGTTCATGTTTTTCTTATGAGGCAGTGTGACCTTATGGAACTTATTAGCCTGTAACTTTCACTAAAATTGTCCAATTTGTCTATTTTAAATTTAAAATATAAATATATAACATATTAAAATTTCATACAATTGGAGCATTGTACAATGTTTAGTAAGATTTCTAATTATGTTCTATTTTCTGCCCTTAGGCATTTTTAGGATACCAAATTTGATCCTTCATATCTTCAAATGTGTAAGTCATATTATAGTGAAAATTGGTAAGAAATTGTATAAGTTAAAATGGAATATTTTTCATGTTTAAAACTTTTATCAATTATGTGTCTAAAGTCCTCAAATTATAAGAAACTTATCACTTGTCCATAACAGAGTTGATTTTCGGACCAGTATGACTTATGAAGGCTATAACTCACACTACAAATAACATATTAAGGTACAATTTTAATAAAACTTTAAGACAATCATATACTTTGTTTTTGGTAAATTACAGATTATGTCTATATGGAGCTTAAAATAATCAAAATGTTTCGATAAAGTACTGATTTCATAGTGGAATGAAGAGGGAACGGGAAGAGGTAAAGGAAAAGTTTTAGACATTAAGATGAAAAAAAGTGTGCCTAAAGATAAGGCCACCGATCCGCTTTTTTATTGGTATTTTGTTTTTCATTTTAATTTTCTTTTGTTTATTCTTTTCTTTTGATTTTTATTTATTTATATATTATTATTATTATTATTATTATTATTATTATTATTATTATTATTATTATTATTATTATTATTCTATCTAATCCCACCATCAATACAAAAATACAACTTAATCCTTTGGTCAATTGAACTAAATTAACTATGTCATATTTCTATTATTTCAATCTAGTCATTTTGCTAACTTAAATTTCATTTCCATGTCATCCTCCACTAAATTATAAAATGGACATGTGCAACTTGGCACAATTACAAAATTCGTGGACATATAATTAGTGCATGTCATGAACTTGTCTCTATGAAAATACATATGGAATGCATGTGTTTAAGTGAAGCATATGTAAGATGCATTTGCCCAAATGAGATACATGTAGAAATGCATATGGAGAAATTTGAGTATGTTACAATTCTCCCCTCTTAAAATTTCATCCTCAAAATTTAATACCTTGGAACAGGTGTGGATATTGCCTTTTCATATTTTCTTATGTTTCCTATGTTGCCTCTTCTCGAAAATGATTTCTCCATAATACCTTAACTAAAGATATTTCTCAGTTTCTCAACTGTTTATACTTATATGCTTTGCTCAAGTCATCTTGTTATGGCCAAGCTAAACAAACATTGTCCCAAGTTACTGTTAGGTTTTTAAGAATGAATCATATTAATAAACGCAACGAAAAATAAAATTTTTCAAAACCCAAAACAAAAGATCATACTTGTACCATTAAAACTAATTTACATAAATGTAAATGTTAAAAATTATACCTTGTAATTTTTATTTGTTCTTCAAATCTTCACTTTGTTGGGTTGTAGCAAACCACAATAATCCATACTAGGATGTCTCTAATGATAATCCACGCGACCAATGAAGAATAAACTATCAAAAGAAAATGGTTTGAACAAATTCAAAGTGCTAGCTCTGAAAGTGTTCTTGAGAGAATTTTTGTTGTCTTAAAAATATTTTTTTTCACAAAAAAATTTTTTATGTCTATTTTCTCCATTTGATGTCTTTTCTATTTGAATCAAATTCAAAAATGAAGAAAATGGCAACTAATGAATAGTAATTGGCCATAATTGACCTAATTATGGCCAATTTCAGTCGTTGGCCAACGGATGGAAGCTGCAAGTGTGCTGGGCCTGCTGCGGGCTGCTGCTGGGCAGGCCAACTGACCTGCAAGGTAGACCAGCAGCCTGCCTAGCCCGCGCGAGACCGTGACCCTCCCAAATGATTTTTTCGTGAGATCTCATCGCGATCCACCCTAAAATAATTCTCTCATATTTTTGATCCTATCCAAGACCATATTACTCATTCTCCGTATCTTCAATGCGTGTGACCCATTAGGTTCCCAGTTATGTTGGCCACTTAAATTAATAATTAATTTAAGAAGGTCATGAGTGGTATCTAGCAACACATCATGACCCCCAATTGACCGGAAAGTCAGTGGTTTGACTACGAACCTCTCCATAGACAATTTCTGTGCAATTATTCCTTTTACCATTATATACCCCACTTGGTTTAGAGTATGGACATGTGTCAACTCCCACTAGACTGACTACGTCACGTTTAGTCCAAGTAATGTTAGTTCTTATCCTTGAGGCTCATTACTCTATTAGATCTGTCATTGAAGACTATCTTTATGACATTTCCACTCCGACCAGAGATTCCTAAGTAATGACCATGACAAGAGGCCATGGGTATACACTCCTTCTATCAAGAGTGGTGAATCCTTTGTTGGTTACCCAATTACCTTCGAACACCTCAAGCTGTATCCAATCACCACCTTATGAGCTACCTCTCTGAGGCAACAAGGAATAGTGTCAAAATACAAAATCAATATTCAAGATATCCTTAAGTACCTCAAGTCTAAGGATACTTGCACCATTGCTATGATGCGACTATCATTGACATTTGAATAGATTATCCATATGATTGTCTCATAGTTGGTCATCCAATGTACTTAGCTACACTTAGCAAGCATCCACATGTTAACTCTAAACATCTCATATTTATAGATTATGAGATTTACTACTCGATCCAATCAAGGAGTGTAACATGTGCTAGTTTGTTTAGATTAAAAATGTCCCATCTCATTAATCCTATGACTAGGGATAATTTTGATACTAACATAATTACACATGATAAAAATCTCAATATCATGATCTCATCATGATTTCCTTCATGCTATGTTATGTATCAAGGACTTCATTAATTGATTTAAGATTACTTATCAATTCATATATCAAATGAACATCAAATTAATGAAAAAGCCTTTTATTAATCAAATAAATTTGTACAATAAGTGCTAAAGGTGATTGCCTTTAAAGCACTCCTCTAACAAGCTCCCACTTGCACTAAAGTCAATCGCCTTTGTATTTAATTCCATAGGCGAGTACATGAGAATCATATTTCTTTTGGGGAAGTGGCTTAGTTAAAGGATGAGCAATATTCTGATCAGTGGGCACTCTTTTTATCTTTACATCATTCCTATCAATGATTTCTCCAATCAAATGGTATCTTCTGAGTACATGTTTGGATCTCTAATGAGACTGTGGCTCCTTTGCTTGTGCAATGGCTCCATTATTATCACAATACAATTGTATTGGATCAATAATGCTGGGAACCACTCCAAGTTATATGGTGAATTTCTTTATTGAAACTGCTTCCTTTGCTGCTTCGGTTGTGGAATCAGCAGTCCTTTCCTGTTTGGAACTCTTCCAACTAACTGCTTCACCATTTAGTGTGAATATATAACCTGACTGAGATTTTGAGTCATCCTTGTCAGATTGGAAGCTGGCATCGGTATACTCGCTAACAATAAGATATCCATCTCCATATACCAAGAATACATCCTTAGTTCTTCTTAAGTACCTAAGGATATTCTTGACAACCACCCAATGACTCTCACCAGGGTCTGATTGGTATCTACTCGGGACACTTAGAGCATATGACACATCGGGTCTTGTACATATCATAGCATACATGATTGATCCTATAGCTGAAGCATATGGAATCAAACTCATGTGTGTCATCTCATCTTGTGTCTTTGGACACAAAGACTTTGAGAGAGTAATCCCATGGGTCATGAGAATATATCCCCTCTTGGACTGCTCCATGCTAAACCTCTTTAGCATTTTATCTATATATGTTGACTGTGAAAGACCAAGCAACATTTTAGATCTATCTCTATAGATCTTTATTCCGAAATATAGACTGCTTCTCCAAGGTCTTTCATAGAGAAATTCTTGGATAACCAAAATTTGACTGATTGTAAGGCTGAGACATCATTTCCCATTAACAATATGTCATCTACATATAACACAAGAAATACGATTGCACTCCCACTAACCATCTTGTAGACACAAGGTTCATCCGGATTTTGTAAGAAACCAAATTGTTTGATTGTCTCATCAAATCGAATATTCCAACTCTTAGATGCTTTCTTTAACCCATAAATGGATCTTTAAAACTTACATACCTTTTGGCCATCTTTGGATATGAAACCTTCTGGTTGTGTCATGTGCACATCCTCAGTCAGATTGCCATTAAGGAAAGTTGTTTTCACATCCATTTGCCATATCTCATAATCATAATGAGTAGCAATGGCTAGGAGTATCCTTATGGATTTAAGCATAGCTACTGGGCTAAAAGTTTCATCGTAGAAAATTCCTTATCTTTGACGATAACCTTTAGCAACAAGTCTAGCTTTACAGGTAATCACATTACCTTCCATGTCAGTTTTCTTTTTGAAAACCCACTTGCACCCTATAGGCTTTATTCCTTCAGGTGGGTCAACCAAAGTCCATACTTGGTTTTCATACATGGAATCCATTTTTGACTTCATGGCTTGAAGCCATTTGTCAGATTCTGAACTATTCAGAACCTCTTCATAGGTTGTAGGCTCATCATTTTCTATGAGCAATACGTCGTTCTGTTCACTAATGAGAAATTCATATCTCTCTAGAACAGTACGTATCCTACTTGACCTACGAAGCTCTTGTGCTTCAGAAGGTTGAGCTGTTATATCATCTGTATGAGTAACAAGCTCGGGTTCAGGCAGTTGATCAACATTTGTTTGAGCATCTTGAACTTCCTCAAGTTCAATTTTGCTCCCACTATCTCCTTTTAGAAGGAATTCTCTCTCTAAAAAGATAGATGTCTTGAAACAAAAACCTTTTGTTCCAAGGGGTGGTAAAATTTATATCCATATGATGTTTTTGGATATCCCACAAACAGACATCGGTTAGACTTAGCTTCTAGCTTATCTGACATTGTCTGCTTCACATAAGCAGGACAACCCCATATTCTCATGTAAGAAAATGTGGGCCTCTTGTTATACCATATCTCATATGGAGTAACATCAACTGACTTTGAAGGAACTCCGTTTAATATATAAATGGTTGTCTCTAGTGCATAACCCCAAAAGGATTTAATCAATTCCGCAAAACTCATCATAGACCTTGCCATGTCTAACAGTTTCTTCTTTCAGCCACACCATTGTGTTGTGGAGTGTAAGGTGGAGTCCATTGAGATAAAATCCCATTATCCCTAAGATAATCTATAAACTCTTGGCTCAAGTATTCACCTCATCGATCTGATCAAAGTGTTTTAATACTTTTGCCAAGTTGTTTCTCTACTTCATTTCTGAATTCTTTGAACCTTTCAAAAGCTTCAGATTTGTATCTCACAAGATACACGTATCCATATCGTGAGTAGTCATCGATAAAAGTAATGAAGTACATGAAACCACCTCTAGCATGTGTAGACATTGGAGCACACACATCTGAATGTATTAAGTCTAAAAATCCATTAGCACGTTCATCCTTTCCCTTAAAGGGTAATTTAGTCATCTTGCCTAGTAAACAAGATTCACATTTGTCATATGATTCATAATCAAATGACCCCAAACTACCACTTTTGTGTAGCTTAGATATGCATTTCTCACTTATATGACCAAGACGACAATGCCATAAATAAGATGATTTCAACATATCTTGTTTTTGCCTTTTATTATCATTGATGTTTAAAATTGGATTTGACATATCTAATATGTATATTCCATTGCATAATGTACGATTAGCATAAAGAATTTCATTCAACATAATAGAACAACAATTGTTCCGATAGCTAATGCAGCAACCCTTGATCCATTTCCAACACATAGGTCTGACTCTCCCTTATTGAGCTGTCTACTATTCCTTAGGCCCTGCATATCAGTGCATATGTGTGAGCCACAACCGATATCTAATACCCATAAATTATTATTGGAAACAATATTAATTTCAATAACAAAAATACCTGAAGTAGATGGGGCATCAGATGCCTTCTTCTTCAAGGACTCCAAGTAAGCCTTGTAGTTTCTCTTCCAATGGTCATCCTTGCCACAATGGAAGCATGTCCCTTTTAGAGCAATCTCCTTGGGCTTTTTCTTTTCCACGCCTCCCTTAGGCTTCATGGACTTCTTCTTCTTCTTAAGGTTCTTCCTTTTAGAACTTGAAGAGTCCACAAGCATCATAGCCTTACTGTCCTTTTTGACAGATGGCTCAGCTGTTTTAAGCAAGTTAATCAGCTCATGAATAGTGGTATAGATTTGGTTCATCCTATAGTTAAGCATAAAATATGAATAACTATCAGAAAAACCGGTTAGAATTAAGTCAATACTTAATTCATGGTCCATCACAAATCCCAAGGTGGCCAACCTCTCAATATAGCCATTCATCTTCAATGCATATTGCACTGGAGATGTCCCTTCAACCATCTTAGTGCGGAAGAGCAACCTTGAAGTTTCGAACCTTTCGGAATGTGCTTGCTCATCAAAAAGCTCTCTTATATGGTATACTATGGAATTAGCATCCATAGCCTCATGCTGATTTTGCAACTCAGTTGATATAGTAGCAAGCATAATATAGCTTGTCATCTCATTATCATCGAGATGCTTTTGATACGCCTTCTAAACATCTTCAGAAGCATTAGCAGTAGGGGGATTAGGGAGTGCCTCATCTAGGACATAACAAATCTTTTCGGATTTGAGAACTATTCTCAGATTCCTTAGCCAATCCAAAAAATTGGGCCCAGTCAACTTATTTGATTCCATTAGCGATCGCAAATTCACACGTGTCATGATGATGATTCTAGCAACCTAGATTTAAAATAGAACATGTTAGAATGTACATAAAATGCATGTTTATTAGGTCTTTAATAAATCGCATTATGGCTCTCACTATTTTATAGTGAATCCATAGCCCTCACTATGAACCCGAGAGAACTTATATGGAAGTTCTCCTAGTGGGTTGATATCCAACTAGCTAATAATAACCTTAAGGCAACTCAATAAGCTATCCTTAGTTTGGTTGGTAGGTATCTAATCCATACCAATTGCATTATTCATGCAGCTATCGAATCTTGTGCTTTCAACTTATTGATGTGTGCACATACATTGGGCTATCGACTCTTGATATGTGTACATCTCATGTATACAAACCTAACTTCACCTCCAATACACATTAACCTTGGCGCAAATCCAACAAGTTAATAATATCGGTGAAGTCTAACCCATCAATCGTGAAATCTAATTTTAATGGATTGAACATATTCTTATAGAGTGAGCTTGAGGCAACTCAACAACCCTAACTCTAGAAGAACTCTGGTTCTCCCCATATTAATGGAAGGCGTAAGACTTAATTGTTTATTTAGTGAGGGATTTCTTTGTTAAGTCTCATCAAGTTATTATTTTATGCTTTTATATATCATACATTCATCACATTGATATATAAAGATAGTTACATTAACTATATGGCATGATTATGGACATACTAAAGTCAATCTCTTGAGCCAAAGAGAGATTGACTAGGTCTTACCTAGGTATATGCATGAATTTACAACCCAAAATAGAAATCAAATTCCTATTTCTAAGTCTTCTTGTTTATGGTACCATGTCCTTGCTTCTTGCTCATTTGTATCTTCATTCTATCCTAATCCTATATAATCTAATTACATATTTAAAATTTATAGAAAACCTTAATTTACATTTGAGGGGAGTAAGATGAGAAGAGAAATACATAAGGAAGAAAAAAGAGGTAGGGACACGCATACCCTATTTACCATAAAACAAAATAATTCCATGCACCCCTACCATGCATTCTCTAATGCACAAAATAAAATTGACAATTTTGGATTTCAATTTGTAAATCGATTCAACACTTGAATCGAAATTTCCTATATGTGTTCTTTTGGTTAATTTAATTTTGTATGTCATTTTAAAGTGGAATTTAATATTTAATCAAATTAAATTAAATTCCATATTTCCAGAAATAATTCAAAATTAATTCTCCTTAAAATCAGAATATTATGATGTTAAAATTAAACAATTTAATTTTAATATACATACAAATTTCTAGTCATACTAGAATTACAATTGCACAACTTAAATTAATTCAAATTTAATTTCCAAAAATTCTAAAAATTTTCAGAACATCAAATCACCATTCTAATTATCTTTAGGTTAGCTTAAGTTCATCAAAATAGCTTTGTCACAAGCCAAAATTACTAAGACAAACGAACCAACACACTTAGACGCTCAAAATGACTAATTCTATATCTATAATTTTTAAAATTTCAAATGCTTGAAAAAAAAATTTTGGCATGCATCTAACATCAAAATAACATATTTTTAATCATATAAAAAGTATTTCAAGGTTCTGAAAATAAAATAAACACATACAAAAAAATCAAACAAAACAACCCCATCGGGTAAGCTAAAACAGTCCCGTTTTTATGTTTGTTTAAAACATTAATTAAAATAATTTTTAATTAATTATTGGACACTTCCAGAGGTATAAAAATATTCTTAATATGTCTAAATAATTTTTTCATAATTAAATTACAAGAAAAATGCAACCAGCACTATCAATTAAGCCAAACAACAACACATGTTCATAAACAAGGCAATTTTAGGCATTTTTGAAATAAATCTGAAATTAATTATTTGAATCACATTCAAATCATTTTTCAATCCAAATAATTATTATTAATCAACCCATGATTAGATTAAAGAAATAAAAATGTGTAAATTATATTTTACAAATTAATTTCAATTTATCAAAACCTATTGATCCAAAATCATCAAAAACATGCAATCCCATTGCACTTTCAATTAAAATTACTTTTAATGGATACAAGGAGGCTCTGATACCAATTTTGGGTTTTGAAGAATGAATCATATTCATAAACGCAGCGAAAAATAAAATTTTTCAAAACCCAAAACAAAAGATCATACTTGTACCATTAAAACTAATTTATATAAATGTAAATGTTAAAAATTATACCTTGTAATTTTTATTTGTTCTTCAAATCTTCACTTTGTTGGGTTGTAGCAAACCACAACAATCCACACTAGGATGTCTCTAATGATAATCCACGCGAAAAATGAAGAAGAAATTATCAATAAAAAATGGTTTGAACAAATTCAAAGTGCTAACTTTGAAAGTGTTTTTGAGATAATTTTTGTTGTCTTAAAAATATTTTTTTTCACAAAAAATATTTTCATATATATTTTCTCCATTTGATGTCTTTTCTATTTGAATCAAATTCAAAAATAAGATGAAAAGTCAAAAATGGAGAAAATGACAACTAATGAATAGTAATTGGCCATAATTGGCCTAATTTTGGCCAATTACAGCCGTTGGCCAACGGATGGAAGCTGCAGGCGCGCTGGGCCTGCTGCTGGGCAAGCCAGCAGCCTGCCTAGCCTGCGTGGGCCCCATGGGCCCATGACACTTCCGAACGATATTTTCGTGCGATCTCATTGCAATCCATCCTAAAATAATTCTCTCATATTTTGGATCCTATCCAAGACCATTTTACTCATTCTCCATATCTTCAATGCATGTGACCCATTAGGTTTCTAGTTATGTTGGCCACTTAAATTAACAATTAATTTAAGCAGGTCATGAGCGGTATCTAACAACACATTATGACCCCCAATTGACCAGAAAGTCAGTGGTTTGACTACGAACCTTTCCGTAGACAATTTATGTGCAATTATTCCTTTCACCATTCTATAACCCACTTGGTTCAGAGTATGGACATGTGTCAACTCCCACTAGACTGACTACATCACGTCTAGTCCAAGTAATGTTAGTTCTTATCCTTGAGGCTCATTACTCTATTAGATCTGTCATTGAAGACTATCTTTATGACATTTCCACTCCGACCAGAGATTCCTAAGTAATGACCATGACAAGAGGCCATGGGTATACACTCCTTCTATCAAGAGTGGTGAATCCTTTGTTGGTTACCCAATTACCTTCGAACACCTCAAGCTGTATCCAATCACCACCTTATGAGCTACCTCTCTGAGGCAACAAGGAATAGTGTCAAAATACAGAATCAATATTCAAGATATCCTTAAGTACCTCAAGTCTAAGGATACTTGCACCATTGCTATGATGCGACTATCATTGACATTTGAATAGATTATCCATATGATTGTCTCATAGTTGGTCATCCAATGTACTTACCTACACTTAACAAACATCCATATGTTAACTCTAAACATCTAATGTTTATAGATTATGAGATCTACTACTCGATCCAATCAATAGTGTAACATGTGCTAGTCTGTCTGGATAAATAATGTCCCGTCTCATTAATCCTATGACTATGGATAATTTTGATACTAACATAATTACACATGATAAGAATCTCAATATCATGATCTCATCATGATTTCCTTCATGCTATGTTATGTATCAAGGACTTCATTAATTGATTTAAGATCACTTATCAATTCATATATTAAATGAACATCAAATTAATGAAAAAGCCTTTTATTAATCAAATAAATTTGTACAATAAGTGCTAAAGGTGATTGCCTTTAGAGCACTCCTCTAACAGTTCCCATGTGAACATTTGCATTTCCTGGCTAGCTTGATTATTTGTTTTATTTGCACATTTGTCGAGCTAAAAGCCTTTTCTTTTGCCTTCAAATTTCATCAACAATTATATTCTTATCACATATACCACAGATGCTATCCATATGCCTCAAATATACTATATATATACTATGTATGTATCATGTATGCTAAGCATATACCTCAAATATACACCATATATACCACTTATATATACCACATATGTCACAAATTATCCATCATCTCATTATCAAGGTCAAATCATGGCAATCATATGAATCACAAAACCACAAATCATTTCATTTTTCACATAGCAAGTAATATTTATGTGTACTATAGAAATCACTTGATAATTAAACTCACATTTTTCCATTGATTCTGATCCTTAACTTATTATTTATCCCCTCCTTGTGGGTTTCAAATTTGTTGTGAGCCTAATTTGGAAATATAATTGATTAATTCATGACTAGAAAAACTTAATATGATTTAAACAAATTAATATGCATAGTTTATATCAATAGTTAATGTTTTTCTTATGAGGCAGTGTGACCTTATGGAACTTATTAGCCTATAACTTTTACTAAAATTTTCCAATTTGTCTATTTTAAATTTAAAATATAAATATATATCATATTAAAATTTCATAAAAATTGGAGCATTGTTCAATGTTTAGCAAGATTTCTAATTGTGTTCTATTTTCTACCCTTAGGCTTTTTTAGGATACCAAATTTGATCCTTTATATTTTCAAATGTGTAAGTCATATTATAGTGAAAATTGGTAAGAACTTGTATAATTAAAATGAAATATTTTTCATTTATCAATTTTGTGTCTAATGTCCTCAAATTATAAGAAACTTATCACTAGTCCACAATATAACTGACTTTCAGACCAGTATGAATTGTGAAGGCCATAACTCACACTACAAATAACATATTAAGCTAAAAATTCTATAAAACTTTAGCTAAGACATAATCCTATAATGGTAATGTTTTGATAAATTACAGATTCTGTCTATAAGGAGCTCAAAATAATCAAAATCTACTAGACCTACGCAACGCACTAAGCAACTATAGAACAATCATGGTTTCCTTTGCTATAACTCAACATTAACATGTATGAATCTAAAATTTGGTATACAGCTAGATAATACATGTATCTATAATTTAAAATTTTTTCTTCATTTATTGCGGCCTTTATAATGGTAAAAAAAGCAAACACAATGGTCTATCTAGTTGAGATTCGATCCATAACCAGTTCCAAATAAGAAAAGATTTTTCTTCATATACACCAACCACTCAAAAAAATTTACAAAAAAAAATAAGACGTATTCCTACAAATTTCATGTTTTATACTTTTCTAGAATCAGACCTTAAGGTCTTCCAATTTGTGGTGCAATAATTTGCCTATTTACAAGCCATAAATATGTCTACCTATGATTAGAACAACAAAAGATGATTAGTAACTTGCCAAGGCTAACGTTACTGAAATCTTTGGAGTAAATTGAATAAGAAAAAGTATTGGTTTCATGGTGGAATTAATAGAGAACAAGAAGATGGAAAGGAAGAGTTTTAGACATTAAGATGAAAAAAAGTGTGCCTAAAGATAAGACCACTGATCCCCTTTTTTTGGTCTTTTGTATTTTTTTTTTCATTTTCATTTTCTTTTGTTTCTTATTTTCTTTTGAATTTTATTTATTTATATATTTATTATTATTATTATTATTATTATTATTATTATTATTATTATTATTATTATTATCATCATCATCATCATCATCATCATCATCCCACCATCAATATAAAAATACAACTTAATCTTTTGGTTCAATTTAACTAAATTAACAATGTTAGATTTCTATTATTTTGCTCTAGTCATTTTGCTGACTTAAATTTGAATTTCATGTCATCCTGAACTAAAATATAAAACAAATATGTGCAACTCGACACAATTGCAAAGTTCTTGTGCATGTCATGAACTTGTCACTATGAAAATACATATGGAATGCACATGTTCAAGTGATGTATATGCAAGATGTATATGCCCAAATGAGATTCATGGAGAAATGTATATGGAGAAATTCAAATATGTTACAATTCTCCCCTCCTTTTAAAATTTCATCATTGAAATTTAATACCTAGGAACAAGTGTGGATATTGCCTTTTTATATTTTCTTATATTTCCCATGTTGCCTTTTCTCGAGAATGATTTCTCAATAATACCTTAACTAAAGATATTTCTCATTTTCTTAATTGTTTAATCTTGTATCTGATGATTTTTACTAGTTCTCTGACATAACTCATGTCATCTACAATCTCAATGGCTTGATCCTTAAGTACATGTGTAGGATCTGACATGTATCTTCTAAGCATGCTCACATGAAATACACTATAAATTTGAGCCATCTCTAATGGTACTGCCAACCTATATGCCAATTGACCAGCCTTCTCAAGAACTTCATATGGCCCTATGTACCTTGGGCTCAATTTACACTTCTTGTTGAATCAAATTACCCCTTTTATGGAGATACTCGTAGAAATATCTTTTCACCCAACTCGTATTCCATTTCCTTTATATGTTTATCAACATAACTTTTTTTTATCTCTTGTGCCACCTTTAGCTTATCCTTGACAATTTTGATCTTATCCAATGTGTCTTATACTATCTCTAGCCCTTTTAATGCATGTGCTCCTTCTTCTTCCCAAATGTTAGGGCTTTTGCACTTTCTACCATACAATGTCTCACATGGTGCCATTTGGATACTGTTGTGATATTGGTTTGTTGACCAAACAATCACCAAGAAGGGGGGGGGAGAATTGGTGGACAATTAAAATTTTCCCGCAATCACAAAAAATCAAAGTGTAAAAGAAGTGGAGGAAGAGAATTTAGCCACATGATTTATAGAGGTTCAGGTCTTAATGAACCCTATTTCCTTTCCCAATCTTAATTGAGTATTTTTACTATCTCACATAATGAGATACGTAGGAGTTTGACTAGCTCACTCAAAACTAGGTGTTTCACTATCGAATCACACTGAACCCAAATTCTCTTGTGTTTTACTAGCTAACATAAAAACCAATTCCTTGTGTTTTATGGCTCACACAATAAAACCTTACAAGTATTTTAATCCCAACCCAACTCGATCAAAACACACTCTTGAGTAATTGCTTGACATAATAAAACACTCAAACTCAAGATCACTTGAGCTTTACAAAATAAAAAGAGAATAAGATGAAGTATTACAAAGAATTAATGCATAAACTCTCAATTATAATTTCTAAAGAAATTCTCAATGTAATGAAGCCCTTATTGCTGTAATTTATGATCTTCCATGAGTAGAATGAGCTATTTATAACGTTCCTTCATAATCTAGCCATCAGGTGTTAGAGGAGTACTTTGAAGGCAATCATCTTTATCACTTATTGTACATATTTATTTGATTAATAAATGGATTTTTCATTAATTTGATGCTCATTTGATATATGAATTGATAAGTGATCTTAAATCAATTAATCAAGTCCTTGATACATAACATAGCATGAAGAAAATCATAATGAGATCATGATATTTAGATTCTTATCATGTGTAATTATGTTAGTATCAAAATTATCCCTAGTCATAGGATTAATGAGACAGGACATTATTAATCCAGACAGACTAGCATATGTTACACTCTTTGATAAGATTGAGTAGTAGATCTTATAATCTATAAACATGAGATATTTAAAGTTAACATGTTGATGCTTGCTAAGTGTAGCTAAGTATATTAGATGACCAGCTATGAGACAATCATATGGATAATCTATTCAAATGTCAATTATAGTCTCATCATAGCAATGGTGCAAGTATCCTTAGACTTGAGGTACTCAAGAATATCTTGAATATTGATTATGTATTTTGATACTATTCCTTATTGCCTCAGGGAGGTTGCTCATAGGGTGGTGATTGGATACAACTTGAGGTATTTGAAGGATATTGGGTAACCAACAAAGGATTCACCACTTCTGATAGAAGAAGTGTATACCCATGGCCTCTTGTCGTGGTCATTACTCGAGAATCTCTAGCCGGAGTGGAAATGTCATAAAGATAGTCTTCAATGACATATCTAATAGATTAATGAGCATCAAGGATAAGAATTAACATTACTTAGACTAGACGTGACATATTTAGTGTAGTGAGAGTTAATACATGTCCATACTTTGAACCAAGTGAGGTATAAAATGGTGAAAGGAATAATTGCACAGAAATTGTCTATGGAAAGGTTTGTAGTCAAACCATTGAATTTTCGGTCAATTAGGGATCATGATGTGTTGTTAGATACCGCTCACTAGATATTGCTCATGAATTGCTTAAATTAATTATTAATTTAAGTGGCCAACATAATCAATAACCTAATGGGTCACACGCATTGAAGATATGGAGAATGAGTAAAATGGTCTTGGATAGGATCCAAAATGTGCGAGAATTATTTTAGGATGGATCACGATGAGATCGCACGGGGAAAATAGTTTGGGAGGGTCACATGCCCGTGTGGGCCCACACTAGCCTGTGCTAAGAGGCAAAGTTTGGCCTTAATTAGGCCAATTATGGCCAATTACTATTCATCAATTTCCCTTTTCTCCATTTTGACTTTTCATCTTTTCTTAGAATTTTATTCAAATAGAAAAGACATCAAATGGCATAAAATATATATGAAAATATTTTTTTGTGAAAAACATAATTTTAAGACACATCAAAAATTCTCTTAAGAGTACTTTCAAAGCTAGCACTTTGAATTTGTTCTAACCGTTTCTTTTGATAGTTTCTTATTCACTCTTCGCATGGATTATCATTAGAGACATCCTAGTGTGGATTGTTGTTGTTTGCTACAACCCAACAAAGTGAAGATTTGAAGAACAAATAAGAAATTACAAGGTATAATTTCTAACCTTTATATTTATATAAACTAGTTTTAATGGCACAAGTATGATATTTTGTTTCGGGTTTTGAAAATTTCATTTTTCCTCTGCATTAATGAATATGATTCATTCTTTAAAATCCAACATTAGGGATGCATTAATTCAAAATCTAGACATTTAACAACCTTAGAGCATACTGAACCGGTCATATTTTCAAGTCCTTCTTGGCGAGATATGTTACATCACGGGCGTGTTTGATCCTCAATTTTCAAATTCTAAATCACGACATTCACAAGCATGAATAGTATGTTCACGAGCATGAATATTTTTTTTTCAAACTATGAATGAGGCTGAGAATGATTTTGACCATTGGAGCTTTTTATCTCAGACCTTCACGAGAGTGACATTTAATCATAAGCATGAACAACTTGATCTTTTAAATGTTAGCCTCTTCAAGTTCTTTCACAAGTATGATTAGCTTCCTTTTGAGAATTTTTTACTTGATTTATTTTGCCTTTGATGATTCAATAAAATTTTAACTAGTTAATCACTTAAAGACAAAAACGTGATTACATTTCTTATTACTCAATTATTTGTTATCATCAAAATTATGGGAATAACCCTCAAGGTTTAACAATCTCCTCCTTTTTGATGGTGACAATAAATTTCTCCCCTCAAATGATGCTTTTTTAAAAATAATTATGTAGATATGTAAAGCATGCCATATTTTGCCAAGTCAAAATGACTAAATTTTCCTAATCTATGTAGAATTCTAAATATGTCATATAATCAATATATAATCTACATATACTAAATATTTACCATCACAAAAAAATTTCAGACAAATAAATAAAAATTTAGCCATATATTATTAAACAATTTTCTCCCCCTTTGTCACTATCAAAAAGAAATTAATACTAAGGAAAAGAAAAGAAAACAATCATACGCATAAATTGTTTGTAACAAGTTTACAATCCCAAAAGTTTGCATAAATAATCTAAAATAATATAAAAAAGGTTTAAAAAACAAATAAAAGGATAAAATAAAGTTAAATGATCGCGGCTATTCTAGAGTCTGATGAAGATGAAGACTGGCTATCTCGAACTCAACTGCTGAAATACGAGCATCAAAATGCTCCCTAAAGTCTTTAAGCTACTATTGGACAAGATTGAATCTCTGATGAAAGTCCTACTGTAGCATATCAATCCTAGCAATGACCTGCTACACTATGTCTGTCGGAGATAAGGAGGAGGTCTCACTAGCTAAGGAATCTGAAGGCATAACTCTAGCTCTCTTACATTGTCCTCGACCTACTAATCTTGCCTTGAAGGCATCAGAGTCATCATCCTTCCAGATTACCTCATCCTGAGGATCCTTAGACCTATAAAAGGTCTCTCCCTGATAATTGATCTGAGCAACAACCTCCATCTTCAGAAAGGACTCGATATCAAGCTTGTCCTTAGCTAGGACAGGTAAGGCAGTGAATGTGTGATCATCCAAGTCTAGAAGGCTGCAAGATGAGTCACATAGATACCTATCAAAATGTCTTCTACAGGTTGAGTAGCTATGGATAGCAGATAGTTTGCAAACCATCGACTCATAACAATGGGTTGCTGTTTCCTTGAACAATCAAATAATAAAATTTTTGTCTTTCGAATAGCCCTATTACTGTCACCTCTAGTGAAGATGTTGTATGTCATAAATCTAGATGAATATATTTCAAAGAAAGAGAAGTTAGATGTGTGCTCTTGGATAACCTAACGTCCTAAATGAAGTTTCTACCAACATGACTCCATGCATCAGCAACTACAAAATCTACAACATTTATTTCATTCATTAAAACCTCACTATGCAACTTAAAAATATGCCTAAATTCATCAGCTGACAACTTAATGTCTCAAAATAGAGCTAGAAAATACTTTTCCAAAATTTTCAACATGTAATGAGCTCGGAAATTCCAACATAATGTCCCTAAATGTGGGATAAACAAATATCAACAAAATCCAGCAATCCCATGTTTGTCAGCCATATCCTAACATCATTTTCAATTCCTACTATCCTAACACATTCCCAAACGAAGGCTCTAGAATTTAAAATGGGATGGGTTTTCAGAAAAATGTAACTTCGAATGGCACTTGCGAGCAATAATAAGAGCATCAGGTCTATGACTAAACTGGAAGTAGTGGATTTTCCTCGTATGCCGTTGCCTTGGGATGAACTTGTTGCACTTGTGATTGAATCATAACTGAAAATCGAGCTGCCTATGGTGAATAGTAACCTAAGAATGGGTTTTGCAAAATCTCCACAAAAAGTGATAAGAACAATCAAAAACTCTTTGTGAAAAAGTTGATTAAATGATGAGAAGAGGTGAAAATCAGTCTGAAAAAGGAGAAAAACAATGGAAACATGAGGGAGAATAGTGAAAAACCTTTATTTTTAAAGGTGGTCATTGAAGAGAGAGAGAGAAAATGAGGAGGAAGAATATGGTTCTTTAGGTTTTAACGTGTTCTTTACGGTCGTGACTAACTCTTCACGGGCGTGAAGAACTAGTTCACGGGTTGCCAATTTGTGAACCTCAAGCATGAACGTTTTGTCCTTCTTTTTTTCAATATTCATGGCTATGAATATATATTCGCAGGTGTCAATACTCTTTGTCATGGCTACTAAATCGTGATACTTAAATGCACCATATAATACATGACCGTGATTATATTTGTCATGGGCGTGAATCCCTTTAAAAAATTAGTTTTAAGTAATTTAAGCTTACTCTTCTCAAATAGAATATTACAATATTTTATTAAATCATCAAAATATATTTTACTCAAGGTTCAAAATAATGTAATCAATCAAATATGAGAGACATAATTTTTTTATTTTAAGATATAGTGCTTCCATCAAACATACCTTGCCCTTATTTTATAAAAAAAAATCTTTCTTCATTTATGGGTTTGGTAAAGATATCAACCAATTGATTGTTAGTGTCTATAAATTTGAGCACTATATCACCACATTGCACATGATCCCTAATAAAATGATGTCTAATATCCATATGTTTACCTCTAGAATGCTAAATGTGATTCTTTGAATGATTGATAGAACTAGTGTTATCACATTTTATGGGAATATGATCAACTGCATGACCATAGTCTTTTAATTGTTGTTTTATCCAAAGAACTTGTGCACAACAATAACTAGCTGCTACATATTCTGCTTCGGTAATTGACAATGCTACTGAAACTTGTTTCTTACTAAACCAAGAAACTAAACATTCACGTATAAAGGACAAGTTCCATATGTGCTTTTTCTATTTAATAGACTACCAGTAGAATTAGCATCTGACAAACTGGTTAAATAAAAAATTTGTTTCTAGGATACCATAATCCTAAATGCATGGAGCCATGAAAATATTTTAAAATTTGTTTTACAACATTTAGATGTGATTCTTCAGGGCTAGATTGAAACCTAGCACATAAACATACAGAGTACATAATATCAGGTCTTAAAGCAGTAAGATGTATAAGTGATCTATTCATACCTCTGTAGAGCTTTTCATCTATGGGCTTACCCTTCTCATCCTTATCCAATTTAGTTGATGTACTCATTACCATTTTTGCATCATTGCATTTTTGCATTCCTCCATTCCAAATTTCTTTAAAAGTTCCTTTGTGTATTTGGATTGGTTGATGAAGATTCCTTCCTTGCTTTGCTTGATTTGAAGACTAAGAGAGAATTTGAGTTCACCCATATTCAAATTCCTTACTCATATAATTAGATGTACTCATTGGAGTTTTTCCATCATTGCATTTTTGCATTCCTCCATTCCAAATTTCTTTAAAAGTTCTTTTGTGTACTTGGATTGGTTGATGAAGATTCCTTCCTTGTTTTGCTTGATTTGAAGACTAAGAGAGAATTTGAGTTCATCCATATTCAAATTCCTTACTCATATAATTAGCAAACTCTTGACAAAGTAATTCATTGGTAGCTTCAAAAATAATATCAACATAAATTTGAACAGTTAAAGTATCATGCTTATGCTTTTTAATGAAAAGTGTCATGTCTACTTGGCCTTTTGAAATACCATTTTCTAAAAGAAATGCACTAAGTCTTTCATACCAAGCTCTAGGTGTTTGTTTTAAACCATATAAGGCTTTAGTATGTTTAAAAAAAATGATTAAAGAATTCATGATTTTCAAAACCAAGGGGGTTGTTCAACATATGCCTTTTGTTTTCAATAAAACCATATAAGAATGCACTTATAACATCCATTTTAAAAAGTTTAAAATTCATATGAGATGCACATGCTAAAAGAATTCAAATAGCCTCTAATCTTGTAACCGGAGCAAAAGTTTCATCATAATATATTCCTTTCTCTTGGTTATATCCTTTGGCAACCAATCTTTCCTTATTTCTACTTATTTGACATCTAACTTATTTCTAAAGACTCATTTACTACCAATAACTAGATAATCCTTTAGTCTTTGAACTAAAGTCCAAACTTTATTTATTTCAAATTGATTGAGTTCCTCTTGCATAGCAATCACCCAATTTTCATCATTAAGAGCCTCATCAATTTGAGAAAGAAAAACAAGATTAGAGTTTAAAATTTTAGAATGATTACTTACACCATTAGTGGGATCACCAATGATTTGCTTCTTTGGATGGTTTCTTACCAATTTCCACTCTCTTGAAAGTTCTTAAGTCCCTTACAAAAGTTCCTATTGTAGTTGTTCTTCTTGATTATCATATTTTTCTTCTTTCTTTGAAGACTCACCAATTTTCTCATGTTCAAGATTGAGCTATAACACTGTGAAAAGAACTACCTTTCCCAAGACCAAGTTTACTCATTTCATCAAAATTAACATGCACATATTCTTCTACAACTAGTGTTATTTTCTTGAAAACCCTATATGCTTTACTAGATGCAGAAAATCCTAAAAATATACCTTTATAAGATTTTGAAGCAAAATTTCCAAGATTGTCTTTAGTGTTTAATATAAAACATTTGTATCCAAATACTCTAAGGTATGAAATTTTGGGTTTGCTTCCATTCCATAGCTCATAAGAAGTTTTATTTAAAATAGGTCTTTTGAAAACTCGGTTTGAAATATAACAAACAGTGTTTATGGCTTCTGCCTAAAAAGAAGTTGGCAAACTATATTCATTAAGCATTGTCCTAGCCATTTCAATTCAGGTTCTATTTTTCCTTTCAACCACCCCATTTTGTTATGGTGTTCTAGGAGTTGAAAAATCATGTTAAATACTTTTTTTAAATAGATTTTTTCAAAAAGTTCTTTTTCAAATTCCATACCCATGATCACTCCTTATTTTTGAAATACAATACCCTTTTTCATTTTGAATTTTCTTTTCAAAGAATTTAAAAGAATTAAAAGCTTCATTTTTATGACCTAAGAGCATTACCCAAGTAAACCTTGAGTAATCATCAATAATTACAAATGATAAAATTTTCCTCCTAAACTAGCAGTTCTATTAGGACCAAATAAATCCATATGAAAAAGTTGTAAAGGTTTGAAAGTGCTTACAACATTCTTTGAATTGAAAAAAGTCTTGTGTTGTTTTCCTTTTTGACATGGTTCACAAATTCTATCTTTGATGAATCTTACTTTTGGTAAACCATCTACTAGCTCCTTTTTGCTAAGGCTTTGAATTAATTCAATGCTTGCGTGTCAAAGCCTTCTATGCCATAACCATGATTCATTGCTAATAGATAAAAGACATTTAGAAGAAATGTTAGTAAACTTATGTAAATCAATTATATAAGTATTTTCATCTCTATCGCCTTTGAATATCTCTTGGCCATTTATAGTGGTTATGAGACATCCATTATTAAAGGTGATCTTATTTTCTCTATCACATAATTGACTAACACTTAAAAAGATTATGCTTTAAACCATTAAGAAGCAAAACATTTTCAATTAAAAAAAAATACCATTTAAGCCAATAAAACCAATGCCAATAACATTACCCTTGCATACTTCCACTCTCGATTTGAACTAATTATCCTATTTTTATTTAAAGACAATATTTATTAGGAAAGTAGTTATTCGATTTTTTAATTAATATTACTTAAACCTATTTCTTATTATATCATCAAATTTTTATATACTTATTATCCTTATAACTCCATTACTTAAAGGTAGGAACCTATCCCATTTAGAAATGATGTGGCTATAAAGAACACGAGTTTCAACATTATAACCATACATTTACAGAAATTTTGGCAGTATCTCCCCCTTGTTCTCCAAGTGCTTAAATGAATACATGCAAATTATATTCCATTTTGCACCCGAAGAACAAAGAGAAAATATAAATGAATTTCTACATGTGTATGGAATAAGCGTTGAACTAGTCATGTTCAATTATAGAATAAACATTCCTAAACTATCCATTATGGACAATTTAGTGACCTCTCATTGGAATACAAAGATCAATAACATGATTCTGTACTTTGTAGATCATCTGGTAGTGAAGAGTTGCTATATTTGTAGTAGCCATGTTCTTAACTCTAGTTACGGTTTAAAATATACAAGATTGTACATTTAGTAATTCATTTTATACAGTTTATGTAAGAATCTAGTCAATTTTTGGCAAAATAACCCGTATAAAATGCATTTTTCACTAACTACAAAAGTGTAATTAAAGTTTCATAAACAATAATGAAGTTCTCCTCAGGACACAAAATGTTCGTCATTTCATTCAGTTAAAGCATGTATAATAAAGTAAAGCAATAATAAATTTTCAATACAAATAAAATGTTCTTTTAACTATTTTTCCAAAATATTTTCATATATGGCAATTAAGAAAATATTAGTTCATATAAAACACATGTTTCAACTAATTACTTAACATAAAAAATTAATTCATATCATATAGTCACACAATATTAACTAAGCCAAAAATATGTCAGAAGGTCCAAAACTATGCTAATGTACTTGAATACTACTATTCATTTAATAGAATAATATATTAAAGCAAAAGATAAACTTATCATGTGCATGTTTGTTGCTTAATCATTTAATTCTATATTCAAGACTAACCTTTTAAGTTGGATGTTCAACTTAACTCTCAATTTCAAAGAAAAACCACAACTCTAAATCAGTTGTAAGCCTACATCCCTACAATGAAGAAATGAAATTCGTAAAATTTTGCTAATTTAAACGTCAAAAAATAAAATCACCGAAAAAAACATAATGTTCCAAAAATTCCCAATAAAAGTTAAATTTCATGACCAACAAATATATATATACTTTTTTAATAAAATTAATTTTTTAATTAGATTAATGTCTTAATATGACCAAATTTCCAATAAGATTTATTTCTGAATTAAATTAATACCTAATAAAATTACTTTTTTTCCTAATAAGATTAGTTTACTAAGAAGGTTAATTTTCTAATAAAATTAATTTTCTAACAAGATTAGTTTATTAATATAAGATTCATTTCTTAATGATTTAAATTTAATATTAAGACTAATTTTCTAATAAAATTGATTTTCTAATAAGATTAAAAATCTTAATAAACTTAAATTTCTAAGAATGTAATTTCTTCCTAATAAAATCAATTTCTTCCCTAATTTTTTTGCTAATAGGATTGATTTTCATTAACTGATTGATATTATGAATTTAAAAAAAAATTATGCAAAAATTAATTTTCAATCAAATCAAATTAGACACTCCACTCAAATTAGAGCAATGTAATTTGGGTTTATTCCCAGTTATAGCTTTC